>OU343222.1:310072402-310313629 GCA_910596185.1 Chrysanthemum makinoi | reverse complement strand
CAAAATAGAGTTCCACTACACCGTTTTCCACTTGTTCCACGATGAAATGATGTCGGATGTGCGATGTGTTTTCTCTTAGTGTTGAGCGTTGTTGCATGAGAGAGCAATAGCATTTTATTATCCGCTGATCTGAGGATTTTGTTGAATACAAAGCCATAGTCAGATAATTGGGATCTCATCCAAAAGATTTGAGCACAACAAGATGACATGGCTATGTATTCAACCTCTGTAGAGGAAATAGAAGTACTCATTTGCTTCTTTGAAGACCAACTTACAAGCTTATCACCCAAAAGCGAGCACCTCCAAGCGTGCCGGCGAGTATCTTGACATCTGCATGATGGCATCGCATAAACATTGTGACATACCGGTGTCCTTCGGGTACCAAAGTCCCATGTTAATGGTTCCTTGGAGATACCGAAAGACCGTTTAGCTTTAGCTTCAAGGTGCTTTTAGTAGCTTAGCGCACGATATCTAGCACACATGCAAACGGCCGGACAAGATATGCAGTGCGCTAGGCTGTGAGGAGTACATAGGGATCCAATCATGCTCGATATTTAGTTTGATCTACCATGATCCCTGAGTGGTCCTCATCTAGCTTGGTTCGTTCAATCATGGGAGTGTCAACGGTGTCACATGATACAAATCAAATTTCTTTAAAATCTCATTTGCATATTTAGATTGATTTATAGAAAATGCCTCGAGACTTTGTGAAATTTACAATCCCAAGAAAAATGACATTTGTCCCATCATTGACATTTGAAATTTGGAACCCATTTCATTAGAAAAATGGTCACATTCATTGGGGTCGGTCGAGGCAAAAGATAATATCATCAACATAAATTTGTGAGCGTGAATTAAATGTTTGCGACTTCGGGTGAACAATGTTGGATCAACTGCTCCTTTGATAAGCCGGTAGATAGAAGAAACTTTGATAGCGTATCATACCATGCCCTTGGGGCTTGCTTTAAACCATAAAGAGCCTTCTTCAAATGATAGCGTGAGTAGGATGCTCGGATTCACAAAGCCTTGGGTTGGGCTGGCGTGAGCGACTTCTTTAAGATCTCCGTTGGAAATGCCGTCTTTACATCCATCGATAGACTATCATATTCTTACTTGCGGCATTAGCCAAAGAATATTACGATTGCCTCGATTCGAGGCCACGAGGCAAATGATTCTTCAAAGTCTATACCCTCCTCTTGACGGTATCCTTTAGCAATCAATCGAGCCTTGTTCTTTAACACATCACCATGCTCATCAAGTTTCACTTTGAAGATCCATTTTAGAGCAATGATCATAGCACAATATGGAGCGGGTACTAATTCCCATACATCAAGTCGATCAAACTCATGAATTTCTTCTTGCATGGCATTGAACCGGCTATCTTCATTCATGGCGGTTTAACATCTTTTGGTTCGATCTTAGAGAGTACGGAGTTGAAGAAGCACCATAAGGCATGGTTTGCAAGTTGTTTACGTGTGGATCTTGGGCGAGAGGGATTTCCAACGATGTTGTCTAATGGATGATCGTGAGTCCATTTTATGAGGTGTTCATGTGGTAGTTGTTGAGGGATGAAGTAGCGAGTCGATGTCTCTTGAAGATGGTTCGATGATGATTGAGGAGCAAATATGTTTTCAAATGGAGCATCTTCGGGAGTAGCAAAGGGATTAACTTCATCATTGATGCGAGAAAGCAGTTCCATGATGTACATTGAGATTGATGATTTGTTGATGAGGCGAGTGATCGGCGTGAGCACTTCTTGATAATGATAGGCTGAAGGTTGACTTCATTCATAGGGATATGAGCGGCCTTTGTAGGAATCAACAGTCATTAGCACTTGGCTCATAAAGTTCATCAAACATAGGATCAAACAATTTCTTTAAATCATCTTGGATGGAGGTACATATAGGTTGCTTGAGAAGAGTTTGGTACAAGGGATGAACCAATGGGGTTGTTTTGAAGTCGCGGGTCCAAAAGCTGGATTGTCAGGGAACCATTTGCCGGTCGGCTCATCAAACGTGACGTGAATTGTTTCCATGATATTTCGGGTTCTCTTGTTGTAGATTCGGTATCCTTTTGTTTTGGTGCATATCCTACAAATACTCAATGTCGACTTTAGCTTTAAGTTTGCCTAAGTCTTGACCCTCATTAGTTGGATAAAACAATGCACCAAACACACGAAGGAATGAAAGATTAGGTTTTCTGTTGTGGACAAGTTCATATGGAGTTTTTCCATGAGCAGTGTGAATCAGGGATCGATTTTGGGTGTAGCATGCATGTGATGGCTTCACCCCGAGCTTGGAACTTTTGAGTAAATCGGCATAGTCCTTGCGGCTACAAGAGTTCGATTTAGTCTTTCAACTACACCCGTTACATTTGAGGAGTTAGAGGAACACTTCTTTGATAGTGATTCAATACTTTCATAAAACTTCTTAAGTTGTTTGTTAACAAACTCAGTTCCATTATTTGTTAGGATGATTAGACCGTTTTGTTAAGATGAACTGCATTTGTTTGATGAGTTTGATGATGATATCGTTTCATCCTTTGTCCTTAAGAACTTTACCCAGGTGAATCTAGAGAAATCATCAACCACAACTAACACATATTTCTTCCCAAAGATATTATGCACTCTCATGGGTCCACATAATCCATGTGAATTATATGAAGAACTTATGTGGTGAGTTTGTAGGTTTGGGTTTATGGGCATACTTCTTGCTTTTTCCCAATTGGCATGCTTAACAAAGATGATCCTTTTCATACTTAAGTCTAGGTAGACCTACAACTAAGTCCTTTTTGGAGAGATCATTGATGGTGCCGAAGTTCAAGTGATTGAGACGGCGATGCCATAACCATGACTTTGTTTTAGAAGCCTTTGAAACAAGCAAATTGGAAAGACTTCATCATATCTTCGATAGAGATGGTGTATAGATTTGAACCGTGAGCTCTTAAAGTTCCTTACCATCAAAGTTCTCTAACAAAACAAGTATGTTTTCTGAAGGCTACTTCTAGATCGAGAATCCATAATTGACCCGAGAGAGCAGGTTATGACCAAGACCTTCCATAATATACCTGGAGATAACACTTTTACCAACAACATAATCTCCATAACCCATAATTGCACCAAAATGATCATTCCGAATCTAAGCTGTCAGATGAATTTGCTCACGAAGTTCATGAGCGGACCGGTCTCCGGTCATATGCTTGGAGCGACTGAGTCGGTACCATAGAACGATTTGAATGATGCGGTTGAACCGCAGAACAAGAATGGATAAGCTGGATAATTGGGATCCCCATGCAAGAATGGGTTCCACTTGGTTAATGCTTGATAGTGGAACACCCGAGAGAAATAGAAACATCCATATTAGAAGTAGAAGCAATGGAATCATTGGAATAGATGCAATCTTTGGTGTATGTATTTGACCTGTTCAAAGTATGTTCACTTCTTAAGGGAATAGTTCTACCCGTAGGCATCCATTTTCTAGTGGGCATAGTCTTAGTAGTTTGAGAATGGCGATTATTCTTATGGCCAAAAGGTATCAATAATAACCTATCTTTATAAATGTTTCTTCTGTGGGTTTCCACTTTGTTTTCTAACAATCATTACGTCTTTTGCCTTTTAGCCTTCTTTGCCGCGATTATTGCATTAACAAAATTTAGCGGGCATTTGACAACATTAGACAAAGCATTCACACCACATTCATGATTAACTTGAGAATTCAAGCGGACATCATTACAAGGTTTTGAATAGTATCGGAATTCAAATTAATTACGATGCAGCCTATGGCTAATACTAGAATCAACACGATTGATTTTATTCGACCAAACTTAAAGTTCCTAGATTGGTCTTCTACTCTCTTCCAAAGCACATTCTTAGCTTGCAAGGTCCTATCATTCCTTGTATTGTCTTGAGACTTTGACACCTTTCGTTTTAATGTCACTGATTACTCTGTGGGGAATGGGAACATTAGTTGGTTGATCTA
This sequence comes from Chrysanthemum makinoi, assembly GCA_910596185.1. Classification (NCBI taxonomy): domain Eukaryota; kingdom Viridiplantae; phylum Streptophyta; class Magnoliopsida; order Asterales; family Asteraceae; genus Chrysanthemum; species Chrysanthemum makinoi. The sequence goes on along the minus strand of OU343222.1, from coordinate 310,309,652 downwards.
ATTTTTGCATTCACGATCTAGATGTCAAGGATCGAACTACTAAAAGGCACATTAGTGTTCACTTTCTTAAAGCGTGGTGCATGAGCTATTTGCGTACACGCTAAAGCTTGGCACTCAGGAGTAACAATTTGTACTCCTAAGAGCACACTAGAGTTCACTTTTTAGAAGGCACCTAGAGTTCTTTCTTAGAAGGTGTTGGGATCTGATACTTGAAGGTACACTCGGTTCACATTCATAACATTGGGCATTGAATGGATTTCATACTTGGCACTAGGCATAGAACAGGAATCAAATTTATCTCTCACCTAAGGAATTGGGGCATATTGTGATTAAGCATTCTAGAATTTCTTGAGATCGTTTGGCATATAAGCAAGCATGCCAAGTGCATTATCAGGTGGTTTCTCAACTTATCCTCTTCAACAATCTCAAGGGACCTAGACAATCCTTAGGGGATGAAAATATGTTTGAATTGCAAGTTTGTTATTCTAAGATGAGGAGGAACATATTTCCTGAACAAAGCATATTTATTACAACAAGTACCTTTGATCATCATTCTCCCCATTGGTCATTGGCATTTTCCTTTTACGGCTCTTGATTCTTAATTTCCTTTTGCAATGAAGCTATTTGTTCGTTATTTTTATTCTGACCTTTATTGATTCAAATAACTAATTGAAATGACGTTTAACATTTTCATTTTCTTCTAGAAAACTCGTTTTCCTTTGTAATGCATTTACTAAGTTTTGAAGATGAAAGCGTTTGAGAATTCGAGAATCTAAGGAGGAGGCATTTGGGAGCCAGTCACATTGTTCTTTCACCCTTTAATTGAGAGATTTGGGCTTTCAACTTTCTGATCGTGTTACAATAGGCTTGAATCGTTCATGCGTTTGTTTATTTGAAAAAATGCATCAAACTCTGGAGCATCTGAGGATGTCTTGATATTTGAAGTTTTGACATTTTCTTTAAGATGTTGATATTTTAGTTGTAAATTAAAATGATCAACTTCTAGTTTAGAAAAATGTTTAACCAAATTGTCGTGATCATCCGGTTCAATTTTCTCATTTAGTTTAGAATTAGTCTTTTCAAGCTCAATGACACGATCATGGGAGACTTTGAGAACAACAGATAATTCATGAAATTGAGAAGCATTAATGGAACAATTTGTAGCGGTGAAAAACACATCTTGAGCAATACATTGAAATCGTTCTCATTGGTGTATGCAAGTTCTTACTCTCAATCTCATTATATTTTAATGCTCGCTCATAATCACTAACCTCAACTATCATTGCATCAAATTCCTTTTCCATTTCTTTATCTCGAATTCCCTTTTTAAGACTCTCAAATATTTAAGTTGTTTAAAAGGCATGACCTCGGTTAAATAACATTCTTTGTTTGCTCAAAACCCTTTCTTCTTGTTATACGATTGGGTGTGATCCTTTTCTTGCAAGTTTTCTCAAAATCAACAAATAGTTGAAAAATAACATATTGATTGATTAAGGTCTTGCTTTTAGTGGCAATAGTCCTAGGAACTAAATGCATTGGTGTGTGATACCGGAGGATACACGGTTTTTTACTAGGGGGTTTGTTACAACAAGATTCTCACTTATCTAAATCCTTTTTTCGAACACTTGTTAGATGTTAACAATGTTTGAGGCTTAAACTTGTTCAAATCAATTCTCCTTAGGTAATCATGGGGTGTGATTGGTATTTTCTTCTCTTTACATTTAGGATCATCTAGTTTCTTGTTCATCTTTTCCCTAGTGACTTCATCGATTTCTTATCTTCTCGAGTTCACTTAGGCGCAACTAGGTTTTCTGTCTAGGCTTAAGGATTTCATTGCCATCATAAGTACCTTATGGGCACTTCTAGCCTTTTAATAACGGATTTGGTTCCTCAACAAGGGAATACTATGCTTATCATTAAGACTCTATGCTTAGTGATCATGTGAAGCGATCTGAATGGTGTTCCTTATGCATTATAACTTATTTTCAAGCTTGTTTTTCAAATTTTTTAGATTGGAAAAATCATTCAAAAGTTTTGATTCCTTAGCTTGAATTCTTGCTTAAGCATTTTAACATTTTCTTGAAGTTCTTGTTTTTGCTTAGCGATTTTAGAAAGCTTTTCTTGTAAGGAGTTTAACTCTTGTTTTAATACTTCTTCTCTAAAACCTTTTCTAATAGTTTATGCATTTGGTCATCAATTTCCTCGCGGGTGGTCAACTCAAATTTGTACGTTGTTCATAAATAGCAACCGTTCTTTATAGGCATTGAGTTCGAGTATGAGAATTTTCAGGGGGGCACATGCGGTGAATTCATCAAAGACATAGTCATCATTGGCTGCAGAGAAGATGCATTACTTTGTACAATCTCACTTTCACTTTGCTTCACATATTGATCATATGGGACAACATTGCTATTACCCACATCATCAATATCGATTCATAAGTCTCGAGATTGTACTTCATTATGCATCTTTAGCTCATCAACTTCATCATATAGTTTTAATACCTCTGAGATGATTTTGTCTTTGGATGGTCGGCTTGTGGTAAGGTGAGACCTTAGGAGACCATTGGAGAAATGATAGCCATGAAAATTGTTTGTGCATTAGGTCCATCATGAACATCAGTGCATTATGCATCTGTCGGCTACTTGAAGGCATTCGATGATTGTGACCTATCTCTGAATGGTGCTCATCCACATGCTGATCATAGGTCTTAGCATTTCCTCGGCCAGAACAACAACTCCTCTTCATCAAAGGTACCATTATCACGAGCTTGCACAAGCAATCTTATCCACTGAAGTACTTTCGGCATGCGGCGTTTTGGAGATGTGCGGTTTCTTGTGTGTCCCTCACCACCACAGTTGTAACATTTGATAGGCTTAGTTTGTCCTTGATTTCAATCCTTCCCGATTACGATTTCCACCATAGCCTCCACCTACTACCTTCTGATCATCTTGCCTTTCTTGAGCTGGTTTGCACCAACTTTCCCATCTCACGATCAAAGAATGATTGTGAAGATTGGATCGGTTACGATTTCATTGTTGTTGTTAGTATGATGTTGAAAGGGGTCAAGTTTTGTTTAACCATGAGAGCTAGTTGATTAATGAAATGTCCCATGATATCATCATCATCTGTTGTTTGAACATTGGATCGAGGAATGAGTTTGTGATTACCATCTCCCATGGGAATAATTTAGAAGCTTTGGTGGTAATACCAACATTTGTGTAAGCGGTTGAGTCATTTGATGAAGCTTGTTCTCTCCACGATTGGTTTTGAACGCTCCAGAATCCTTTTTCAAACATAGCATGTCTCTCATTACGAAGAAGGAAAGCTCTGATTGCTCATAGTTTGTATTTTTCAATCCTTTAGTGAGCTTCACAGATGTGACAAACTTGTGCCATTCGGGATTCATGTTGTTTACACAAATTTTGAGTTCAACTGAATGTTAGGCATAGTCATTCTGATGTTCCTCATGTCATTCACAAGCTTATGGAATCTTACATAGTACTCATAGACACTCTCATTTGGTTTCATCTTAAAGTGCTCAAATTCATCATAGAGTTGTGATTCTCTGTCTTCAACGATTAATGGAACTGAGAGAAGCATCTTGACATTATCCATCTGACCTTTGCTTGATGTTGTGATTGATAAGCTTGTAGATGTCTTTTGGAAGACCTTGCATTATAATGTTAGAAGCCACGATATCGCATCGAATCTCTTCTTCTCCTTATCATTGAGCTCATCATACATCTTTAGTGTTGTCCATTCCATAAATCAATGTTCCATCTTAATTTGTATCAATTATGTCTCTAGTAGTCTCAACCGAAGCGGTCCTTCATCAATGGATTTGAGAATGTTGACCCCATTTTCCTTTCAAGGCGGTACAATCGATTCGTTGAGCCCAAATTAATAGTCGGTTACTGTCAAGCATGGGTGGGCAATTATCTGAACATTTGCTTGAACATCCTAAACCTTGATGGAGATGATTGTAGGAACGTTGGTAGACATGTTTCAGATTAAGGATTTTATAACATGATTAAACGAGAAATAGATTCTTTGCGGGATTTTACTAAATCAAGAAAACCATATTACGGTGAAAGTCAACCAAATTAAGCTAAGAAAAATGAACCAGTCGCTAAGCACCAAGTTGCTAAGACATAGTCAAATTAAGCTAAATAACAACTTCGCTAAGCACCAAGTAAATGCTTAAGGTACGGCTGACAAGTCGCTAAGCACCAAATTAAACTAAGTTGTCAAGTAAGCTAAAGCAACTTCGCTAAGCACCAAATCGCTAACACCAAATTAAGCTAGCAAACTTAACTACAAATTAAGCTAACTTTCGCAAGTAAGCTACCGTAGTGGAGAATCCACTAAGTGTCTTGTTTGTCGGATTGTCTCAATAGACAAGTCGCTTCAGCCTAAATAAGCTAACAACATCAACTACAACTTCGCTACCAATTTTCAAAGCAAATTAGCTACCAAGATAACTTTAGTGGGTTAATAGCTTTAGGTAGAAAAATCACATAAACACCAATTTTCAATCCAAAAACAACCCAACCACGATGATTCAAGCTTCCCAAATCAAAACCCAAGCACATACAATGATTCTAAACACAAAAGTACACCCAAGATTCAAACTTTAACACTAGAAATGATCCAAATGATGCAAAAACCACTAAACTTTTCAAACTAAAACCACCTAAAAGTCACTAGAAATCCAAAGATATGTTAGAGATGATCAAACCATGGCTCTTGATACCATTTGTAACATATTGGATTTCACATACACATCAAATCAATGACACAAAGTAGGCTACAAAGAGTTCTAGAGAGAGAAAGTTAGAGGTTTAGGGACTTTAGTGAGAGAAAGAAAAATCTTATTATGAGCTCCAACTCTCTGGAAGGTAGAGTATTTCAATCTTACAATAAGCGCCATAGCGAGAACGTGGATCGGGCATCTGATGGGTAAAACCGTTAGATCCTCCGTTGTTACAAAACTGAATACTACTTAACATAAAATAACTACGACTCGAGCTTTCGCGATTACATATACTTGAGGTGACCGACTCTTTAATACACGGATTTTCTAATTCCTAACACTTTGAATTCAACAAAATCCCTGAATCTTTCTTCGATAATAAAAGTGCTATTGCTCTCATGCAACTTGCGTGCAACACTCAAACAAAGCACATTGACATCCAACATCATTTCATTAGGGAGCAAGTGGAAAAAGGTGTGGTGGAACTCTATTTTGTGAAGTCAGAATGCGGTTAAGCGGACATCTTCACAAAGCTCTTCCTAGAAGCGTTTGGAGTTTATTCTTCCTCGACTTGCAGAAAAGCCTTCAACGAAGCACTAAAAGCATCTTCCGGAGGAAGACGAGGAGTAAAAGTCTTTTCTTCATCTATATTTTGTATATATTTATTCAAAAAGCAAAATACAAAATTATAAAACCTACTAAAAGCAAATAGAAAATTATAAAACTTTCAAAAATCCATAAAAATTTGAAAATCTCGAAAAATCTCAAAAAATATTGTCTTTTTGTCATGTTTTCTTTTCCTCGAATTGAAAATATCTACGGTCTTTGTGTTGTCATTCAAGGAATGACGGGACTTTAGATGTTGTTGAATGTTTAAAATGGGAGAAAGTAAAACAATGGTTTCTACTTGTTATTTCGGTGATAACCGCTTCTCAAGAAGAAACAGACCATGCTTTATCATGTTTCAAACCTAATGCTCTGATTCTAAAAACAAATGTTTGTCATCAACAAGACGAATGTTTAATTTCAAATATTTTCCTTTAAATTTATAAATATTTTTAATCTTATAACTCAATTGTTTTGAAAACACTTGGACTCTATTTTTGAAAATCAAAAGAACTTATCAAGTGTCAAAATCTCAATTCATCAATCCTTAGCAATTTAGGTCATTGATTGAGGGGAGAATGATTTTTCAATTAAATCAAAAGAGGTAATTCTTTTCAAACAATTTGCACTTAAATAGGTAAGGTCTACTCTAAATGGTTTTTTACAAAATGTTTACAATTGGTTCGGACCTTGGTTATTATTATGTTTTCAAAGATAATTATGCATGTTCATCAATGGATTTTTAAAGTCTCAAAATCAATCCTTATCGGTTAAAGCGCTTTCATAGTCAAGTGCAATTTCTCCTTAAAAGCTTTCTAAATCAATTTAAATCTTTGAGAGATCAAAAATCTCAAATGATTTGATAATTGTGATCGGGGGAAAACTTGTGATTTAAATTGGATTTAAAGCGATAATTGATAAATAGTTTCATAAGTGATTAGCATGTTTGCCTCCCTGCAAGTGACAAACTATTTCAAATTTTCCATGCATGTTGAGGAGCATCTATTTTAAACCTCAAATTATTGAAGCATTGACTGAATTGTCTCTATGTTCTCTTTAATATGTGCAAAACTCTTTCAAAATTTGAGGCACATATTGAGGGGAACAAACTTGTTGAAACCTCATCCTTCTCAAAATGTTTTATCTACTCAGGAATTGATTTGGAAGTGATGATGATCATTTTTAGAAAATGTTAATCAAAAGATTGGACATTTCATTCTTAATCTAACGATTTCAAAGATCTCTTGCCTCCATGTGCTAAACAAATTCTAAATTTTTATGCATATGTTGAGGGGATCATTGAAAATATCAAAACAATTTAGATACAAAATTCTTTGATTCTATATCACAAGTATCTTGATTGTTTTTCAAATAGTTCAATTGCGGATAGGCGATACCAAAAGACCGACCAACTTTACTTTATGTAGGGTATAAGGATGATAAGGTTAGGTTGAGGTCAATGATCACTTGAGCAGGAGGGATGAGGGGACAATCCAGAGTGGTCCTCATCGGCTTAGTTTGTTCAATCATGGGAGTGTCAGCGGTGTCACATGATACAAATCCAATTTCTTTAAAATCTCATTGCATATTTAGATTGATTTATGAAAATGCCTCAGGGACTTTGTGAAATTTGTAATCCCAAGAAAAATGACATTTGTCCCATCATAGACATTTGGAATTTGGAACCCATTTCATTAGAAAAGCGATCACATTCATTGAGATCGATCGAGGCAAAGATAATATCATCTACATAAATTTGAGCGTGAATTAAATGTTTTGACTTAGGGTGAACAATGTTGGATCATTTGCTCTTCTTGAAGCCGTGACGAAGAAACTTTGATGGCGTATCATACCATGCCTTGGAGCTTGCTTTAAACCATAAGAGCCTTCTTCAAACGATAGCATTAGTAGGATGCTCTGGTCCTAAAGAAACCTTCAGGTTGGTGGCGTAAGCGACTTCTTTAAGATCTCCGTTCGAGAAATGCCGTCTTTACATCCATCGATAGACTATCGGTATTCTTACTTGCGCATAGCCAAGAATATTACGATTGCCTCGATTAAGACCGCGGGAGCAAATGATTCTTCAAAGTCATGCCTCCTCTTGATGGTATCCTTTGCATTCGAGCCTTGTTCTTTAACACATCACCATGTTCATCAGGTTTCACTTTGAAGATCATTTTAGAGCAATGATCATTTGTACTGGGCGGAGTACTAATTCCCACACATTAAGTCGATCAAACTCATGAATTTCTTCTTGCATGGCATTGAACCGGCTATCTTCATTCATGGCGGTTTTAACATCTTTTGGTTGATCTTTGAGAGTCGGAGTTGAAGAAGAACCATAAGGCATCGGTTGCAAGTTGTTTACGTGAATCTTTGGGCGAGAAGGATTTCCAATGATGTTGTCTAATGGATGATCGTGAGTCCATTTTCTGTGGTGTTCATGTGGTAGTTGTTGAGGGTGAAGTAGCGAGTCGATGTCTCTTGAAGAAGATAGTTGCGATGATGATTCGAGGAGCAAATATGTTTTCAAATGGAGCATCTTCATGATTAGCAAAGGGATTAACTTCATCATTGATGCGAGAAAGCAGTTCCATGATGTACATTGAAGATTGATGATTTGTTGATAGAGTAGTCGGCCGGTACTACTTGACAATGATATTAAGGCGGAAGTTGACTTCATTCATAGGGATATAGGCGGCACATATTGTAGGAATCAGCAGTTCATTAGCACTTGGCTCATAGTGTTCATCAAACATTGGATCAAACAATTTCTTTAAATCACCTTCGGATAGGTACATATGGGTTGCGAAAGTTTGGTACAAGGGATGAACAATGGAATTTGTTTTGAAGTCGCGGGTCCAAAGCTGGATTGTCCAGGAACCATTTGACGGTCGGCTCATCAAGCGTGGCGTGAATTGTTTCCATGATATTTGGGTTCTCTTGTTGTAGGTCGGTATCCTACGTTTGGTGCATATCCTACAAATACTCCAATGTCGACTTTGCTTTAAGTTTGCCTAAATCTTGGCCTCATTAGTTGGATAAAACAATGCATCGAACCTGTGAAGGAATGAAAGATTAGGTTTTTGTTGGACAAGTTCATGGTTTTCCATGAGCAGTGTGAATGAGGATCGATTTTGGGTGTAGCATGCGGTGTGATGGCTACCAGAAACATGAACTTTTGAGTAAATCGGCATAGTCCTTGCGGTTTCCACAAGAGTTGATTGTCTTTTCAACTACACCGTTACGTTGAGGAGTTAGGAACACTTCTTTGATGGTGATTCCAATACTTTTATAAAACTCACTGTTGTTTGTTAACAAACTCAGCCTCCATTGTTTGTTCTGGATGATTCAACCGCTTTGTTAAGACGAACCGCAAGTTTGCTTGATGAGTTTGATGATGATATGAGTTTCATCCTTGTATTTAAGAACTTTACCTAGGTGAATCTAGAGAAATCATCAACCACAACTAACACATATTTCTTCCCAAAGATATTATGCACTCTCATGGGTCCACATAAGTCCATGTGAATTATATGAAGAACTTATGTGACTGAGTTTGTAGGTTTGGGTTTATGGGCATACTTCTTGCTTTTTCCCAATTGGCATGCTGAACAAAGATGATCCTTTTCATACTTAAGTCTAGGTAGACCTACAACTAAGTCCTTTCTGGAGAGATCATTGATGGTGCCGAAGTTCAAGTGATTGAGACGACGATGCCATAACCATGACTTTGTTTTAGAAGCCTTTGAAAACAAGCAAATTGGAGAAGACTTCATCATATCTTCGATAAAGATGGTGTATAGATTTGAACCACGTGAAGCTCTTAAAAGTTCCTTACCATCAAGTTCTCTAACAAAACAAGTATGTTTTCTGAAGGCTACTTCTAGATCAGAATCGCATAATTGACCAACAGAGAACAGGTTATGACCAAGACCTTCCACATAATATACCCTGGAGATAACACTTTTACCAATAACATAATCTCCATAACCCATAATTGCACCAAAATGATCATTCCCGAATCTAACTGTCTCGATAAATTTGCTCACGAAGTTCATGAGCGCGACCGGTCTCCGCTATATGCTTGGAACAACTGAACCGTGTACCAGAACAATTTGAATGATCCGCAGTTGAACACGCACAAGAATGGATAACTGGATTATTGGGATCCCCATGCAAGAATGGGTTCCACTTGGTTAGTAATAAAGATTGGAACACCCACACCAGAAATAGAAACATCCATATTAGAAGTAGAAGCAATGGAATCATTGGGAATAGATGCAATGCTGGTGTATGTATTTGACCTATTCAAAGTATGTTCACTTCTTAAGGGAATAGTTCTACCAGTAGGCATCTATTTTCTAGTGGGCATAGTCTTAGTAGTTTGAGGCAACCGATTATTCTTATGGCCAAAAGGTATCCAATAATAACCTATCTTTATGAATGTTCTTCCGTGGGTTTCCAATGCTTTCTAACAATCATTGTCTTGCCTTTTAGCCTTCTTTGCACGATTATTAGCATTAACAAATTTAACTGGCATTTGACAAAGATTAGACAAAGCATTCACACCACATTCATGATTAAAGCAAATGACAAGCAGACATCATTACAAGGTTTGCAAATAGTATCAGAATTCAAATTAATTACAATACGCCTATGGCTAATACTAGAATCAACACGATTCGTTTTATTCGACTCAAACTTAAAGTTCCTAGATTGTCACTTACTCTCTTCCAATGCACATTCTTAGTTTGCAAGGTCCTATCATTCCTTGTGTTGTCTTGAGACTTTGACCTGCTCGTTTAATGTCACCGATTACCCCCGGAGGAATGGGAACATTAGTTGGTTGATCTAATTTTTGCATTCCTGATCTAGATGTGCAAGGATCTGAACTACTAAAAGGCACATTAGTGTTCGTTTCTAAAACTGTGATTTGAGCTATTTGCAGCACACTAAAATTCACTTTCTTATCACCGAAGGTTCGATTTGTACTCCTGAAGGCACACTAGAGTTCACTTTCCTAGAAGGCACACTAGAGTTCACTTTCTTAGCACTAAAGGTGTTGGGATCTGAAGTACTTGAAGGTATACTCCAGTTCACATCCATAACATTGGGCATTGAATGGATTTCATACTTGGCACTAGGCATAGAACACGGAATCAAAGGATTATCTCTCTCACCTAAGGACTTAGGGCATATTGTGATTAAGCATTCTAGAATTTCTTGAGATCGTTTGGCATATAAGCAAGCATGCCCAAGTGCATTATCAAGTGGTTTCTCTAACTTATCCTCTTCAACAATCTCACGGAGACATTCTAGACAATCCCGGGATGAGAAATATGTTTGAATTGCAAGTTTGTTATTCCTAAGATGAGGAATATTTCATGCACCAAAGCATATTTATTACAAACAGTACCTTTGATCCATCATTCTCCCATTGGTCATTGGCATTTTCCCTTTACCCGCTCTTCAGATTCTTAATTTCCTTTTGCAATGAAGCTATTTGTTCGTTATTTTTGTTACGAGTGACCTTTATTGATTCAAATAACCCATTGAAATGACGTTTAACCTTTTCATTTTCTTCTAGAAAACTCTCGTTTTCCTTTGGTAATGCATTTACTAAGTTTTGAAGATGAAACGTTTGAGAATTCTGAGAATCTAAAGGAGAAGGCATTTGGGAGCCAGCCACACGCTTTTCACCCTTTAATTGAGAGATTTGGGCTTTGAACTTTCTGATCGTGTTACAATGAGCTTGAATCTGTTCATCACGTTTGTTTATTTGAAAAACTGCTTCAAACTCTGGAGCATCTGAGGATAGCTTGATATTTGAAGTTTTGACATTTTCTTTAAGATGTTGATATTTTAGTTGTAAATTAAAATGCTCAACCTCTAGTTTAGAAAAATGTTTAACCAAATTGTCGTGATCATCCAGTTCAATTTTCTCATTTAATTTAGAATTAGTCTTTTCAAGCTCAATGACACGATCATGGGAGACTTTCAGAGCAACAGATAATTCATGAAATTGAGAAGCATTAATGGAACAATTTGTAGCAGTGAAAAACACATCTTGAGCAATACATTCAGAAATCAGATTCTCATTCAATGTATGCAAGTTCTTCCTCTCAATCTCATTATATTTTATTTCGCTCATAATCACTAACCTCAACAATCATTGCATCAAATTCTTTTCCATTTCTTTAATGTCAGAATTCATTCCCTTTTTAAGACTCTCAAATTGTTCTTTTAATTGTTTAAAGAAAGGCATGACTTTAGTTAAATAACATTCTTTTGTTTGCTCAAAACCCCTTTCCCCCATATACCAAGGGTGTGATCCTTTTCTTACAAGTTTTCTCAAAATCAACAAATAGTTGAAAAATAACATATGGACTGATTAAGGTCTTGCTTTTAGTGGCAATAGTCCTAGGAACTAAATGCATTGGTGTATTCGGAGGATACACACGGCCGAAGGCATTTTCCTAAAGGGGGGGGTTGTTAAACAAGATTCTCTCGCTTTTGCTTATCTAAATCCTTTTTCCAGAATACTTGTCCGGGTGCACAATGTTGAGGCTTAAACTTGTGCAAGGAAATCCAATTCTCCTTCTTGTAATCATGGGGTGTGATATTTATTTTTCTTCTCTTACATTTAGGATCATCTAATTTCTTGTTCATTTTTTCCCTAGTGACTTCATCTGATTTCTTATCTTCCTCAGCGTGCACTCACAAGCAACTAGGTTTTGTCTAGGCTTAAGAATTTCATTGCCATCATAAATTACCTTATGGGCAGTTCTAGCCTTTTTAATGACCTCTGGATTTGGTTCCTCAACAAGGGGAGTACTATGCTTATCATTCAAAAACTCGTGCTTAGTGATTAAGTGAGCAGTCTGAATGGTATTTCCTTGTACGTATAACTTATTTTCAAGCTTGTTTTTTAAGGTTTTTAGATTAGAAAAATCATTCAAAAGTTTTGATTCCTTAACACTGAATTCTTGCTTAAGCATTTTAACATTTTCTTGAAGTTCTTGTTTTTGCTTAGCAGTTTTAGAAAGCTTTTCTTGTAAGGAGTTTAACTCTTGTTTTAATACTTCTTCTCTAAACCTACCTTTTCTAATAGTTGTACGCATTTGGTAATCCATTTCGCCACCGTGGTCAACTCAAATTTAGCACGTTCATAAATAGCAACACGTTGTTTATAGGCATTCAGCCAGAGATAACGAATTTCGTAGGGCACATGCGTGAATTCATCAAAGACATAGTCATTATTGACTGCAGAAGATGCATTACTTGGTGGTACAATCCACACTTTGCTTCACATATTGATCATATGGGACAACATTGCTATTACCCACATCATCAATATCAGATTCATAAGTCTCAAGAGATTGTACTTCATTATGCATCTTTCGCTCATCAATATCATCATATAGTTTTAATACCTCTGAGACGATTTTATCTTTGGATGGTCCAGCTTGTGGTAAAGGTGAGACCTTAGGAGAGACCATTGGAGAAATGATAGCCATGAAAATTGTTTGTTAAAGAGGTCCATCATGAACATCGAAGTCGTATGCATCACAATCAGCGACTTGAAAGGCATCTCGATGATTGTGACCTATCTCCGAATTGGTGCTCATCCACATCTACAGCATAGGTCTTAGCATTTCCCTCAGCCAAGAACAACAACTCCTCTTCATCCAAAGCTGTACCATTATCCCAGCTTGCATTGCAACATCTTATCCCTGAAGTACTCGCATTCCGAGGGCGTTTTGGTGATGTGCGTTTCTTGCAATGTGTCTCTCACCACCACAGTTGTAACATTTGATAGGCTTAGTTTGTCCTTGATTTCAATCCTTCCTCGATTCGACTACCATAGCCTCCACCTACTCCACCCCTTCTTCATCATACCGCTTTGAACTGGTCTGCACCACAACTTTCCCATCTCTCGACAAAGAATGATTGTGAAGATTGGATGCGGTTATGATTTCATTGTTGGTGTGAAGACTGTTAGTATGAGGTGAAAGGGTCAAGTTCTGTTTAACCATGAGAGCTAGTCGATTGATGAAATGTCCCATGATATCATCATCATCCTGCTGTTTGAATAGGATCGTGAATGAGTTTGTGATTACCATCTCCCGTGGGAATTAATTTAGAAGCCTTGGTGGAAATACCAACATTTGTGTAGAAAGCGCTTGAGTCATTTGGTGAGCTTGATTCTCCCATTGGTTTTGAACTCTCCAGAATCCTTTTCAAACATAGCATGCCTCTCATTGAAGAAGGAAAGCATACATGTTGCTCATAGTTTGTGTTCTTTAATCCTTTAGTGAGCTTCAGTGATGTGACAAACTTGTGCCATTTGGGATTCATGTTGTTTACAAATTTGAGTTCAGGTGAATTTAATGTTTGCATAGTCATTCGATGTTTCTCATGTCATTCACAAGCTTATGGAATATTACATAGTACTCATAGACACTCTCATTTGGTTTCATCTTAAAGTGCTCAAATTCATCATAGAGCTGTGATTCTCTGTCTTCACAGTTAATTCGATCCTGAGAGAAGCATCTTGACATTATCCCATACACTTTGCTTCATGTTGTGATTGATAAGCTTGTAGATGTCTTTTGGAAGACCTTGCAGTATAATGTTAGAAGCCCGATATCTGCACGAATCTCTTCTTCTCCTTATCATTGAGCTCATCATACATCTTTGGTCCGTCCATTCCGTAAATCAATGTACCATCTTCAGCTGTATCAATTATGTCTCTAGTAGTCTCAACCCGAAACGGTCCTTCATCAATGGATTTGAGAATGTTGACCCCATTTTCCTTTCCAAGACAACATAACGATTCGTGGAGCCCAAGAGTCGTAAAGTCATTCTGTCAAGCATGGGTGGGACGAGTATTCGAACCACCTGCTTGAACATCCCTAAATGGAGATGATTGTAGCAACGTTGGTAGACATGTTGACAGATTAAACGGGATTTTATAACTCTATGATTAAACCGGAAATAGATTCTTTCACCGATAAGTTTTACTGAATCAAGAGAAAACCATATTACAGACAGAGTCAACCAAGTCGCTAAGAAAACCTGAACCAAGTCGCTAAGCACCAAGTCGCTAAGACATAGTCAAGTCGCTAAATAACAACTCGCTAAGCACCAAGTCGCTAGCAAAATTTTGACAGCAAGTCGCTATGTTGTCAAGTCGCTAAATAGCAACTCGCTAAGCACCAAATCGCTAACACCAAGTCGCTAGCAAACTTAACTACAAGTTGCTAACTTTCACCAAGTCGCTACCCGTAGTGGATAATCCACTAAGTGTACTGTTTGTCGGCTTGTTTCAATAGACAAGTCGCTACGCCTAAATCGCTAACAACATCAACTACAACTCACTACCAATTTTCAAAGCAAGTCGCTACCAAGATAACTTTTCCGTGGGTTAAGTCGCTAGGTAGAAAAATCACATAAACACCAATTTTCAATCCAAAAACAACCCAACCACGATGATTCAAGCTTCCCAAATCAAAACCCAAGCACATACAATGATTCTAAACACAAAACTACACCCAAGATTCAAACTTTAACACTAGAAATGATCCAAATGATGCAAAACCACTAAACTTTTTCAAACTCTAAAACCACCTAAAAGTCACTAGAAATCCAAAGATATGTAAGAGATGATCAAACCATGGCTCTTGATACCATTTGTAACATATTGGATTTCACATACACATCAAATCAAACACAAAGTAGGCCTACAAAGAGTTCTAGAGAGAGAAAGTTAGAGGTTTAGGGACTTTAGTGAGAGAAAGAAAAATCTTATTATGAGCTCCAACTCTCTACCTTGGAAGGTAGAGAGTATTTATAGTCTTACAATAAAACGCCACGCAACGGGCTGTGGATCAGGCATACAGTGGGTAAAGACCCGTTCGTCCTCCACGTTGTTACAAAACTGAATACTACTTAACATAAAATAACTACGACTACGAGCTTTCTAACGATTACATATACTTGAGGTGACCGACTCTTTAATACCTGGAATTTCTAATTCCTAACACTTTGAATTCAACAAAATCCCTCTGTACTGTGATAATAAAAGTGCTATTGCTCTCTCATGCAACAACGTGCAACACTCAAGAGCAAAGCACATTGACATCCGACATCATTTCATTAGGGAGCAAGTGGAAAAATGTGGTGGAACTCTATTTTGTGAAGTCGAATACCGCTTAGCGAACATCTTCACCAAAGCTCTTCCTAGAGAACGTTTTGAGTTTATTCTTCCTCGACTTGGCTTGAAAAGCCTTCCTTCAACCGAAACACTAAAACGTCTTCGTGAGGAAGACGAGGAGTAAAAGTCTTTTCTTCATCTATATTTTGTATATATTTATTCAAAAAGCAAAATACAAAATTATAAAACCTACTAAAAGCAAATAGAAAAATATAAAACTTTCAAAAATCCATAAAAATTTGAAAATCTCGAAAAATCTCAAAAAATATTGTCTTTTTGTCATGTTTTTCTTTTCCTCGATTCGAAAATATCTACGGTCTTTGTGTTGTCATTCAAGGAATGACACGGGACTTTAGATGTTGTTCAAATGTTTAAAAAAAAATGGGAGAAAGTAAAACAATGGTTTACTGTTATTTCGTGCAAAGAAACCGCTTCTCAAAGAACGAGCCATGCTTTATCTCGTGTTTCAAACCTAATGCTCTGATTCTAAAAACAAATGTTTGTCATCAACAAGACAAATGTTTAATTTCAAATATTTTTCCTTCTAAAGATTCCTCTGAAAAATATTTGCAATCTTATGAAAACTCAATTGTTTTGAAAACACTTCGGACTCTATTTTTGAAAATCAAAAGAACTTATCAAGTGTCAAAATCTCAATTCATCAATCAACGAATTTCGTCATTGATTGAGGGGGAGAATGATTTTTCAATTAAATCAAAAAGTGTTCTTTTCAAACAATTTGCACTTAAATGAGTAAGGTCTACTCTAAATGGTTTACAAAATGTTACACAATTGGTTCCAGACCTTGGTTATTATTATGTTTTCAAAAGATAATTATGCATGTTCAATCAATGGATTTTAAAGTCTCAAAATCAATCCTTATCAGTTAAAACGCTTTCATAATCAAGTCACAATTCTCCTTAAAAGCTTTCAAAATCAATTTAAATCTACAGAGATCAAAAATCTCAAATGATTTGATAATTGTGATCGGGGGAGAATTTGTGATTTAAATTGGATTTAAACTGATAATTCGATAAATAGTTTCATAAGTGATTAGCATGTTTGCCTCCCCGCAAGTGACAAACGATTTCAAATTTTCCATGCACATGTTGAGGGGGAGCATCTATTTTAAACCTCAAATTATTGAAACGTGACTGAATTGTCTCTATGTTCTCTTTAATATGTGCAAAACTCTTTCAAAATTTGAGGCACATATTGAGGGGGAGCAAACTTGTGAAAACCTCATCCTTCCTCAAAATGTTTTATCTACTCAAATTGATTTGGAAGTGATGATGATCATTTTAGAAAATGTTAATCAAAAGATTGGACATTTCATTCTTAATCTAACGATTTCAAAGATCTCTTGCCTCCATGTGCTAAACAAATTCTAAATTTTTATGCATATGTTGAGGGGGAGCATTTCGAAAATATCAAAACAATTAAGATACAAAATTCTTTGATTCTATATCACAAGTATCTTGATTGTTTTTCAAATGGTTTTCAATTGGTTCCAATTGCAGATGAACGATACCAAAAAGACCGACCAACTTTACTTTATGTATGGGGATATAAGGATGATAAGGTTAGGTTGAGGTCCCATGATCCGCCAGAACCGGAGGGATCTACCCAGGGACAATCCACTAGTTAGTGTAGAAGTCCTTAGGTATGATGAAAATGGAGAAAAGTGAGATATGGGAAGAGTGCGGACTGAGACAGAGCTAGTACTGGAATAAACCCAACAAGGTTCTAGTAATGAAGTCTCGGTAAGCACTGAAGGGGTTGAAGAATGAAAAAGAATTGAATGTGAAAAGGGTGAAAAGAAATAGCCCTCCATTTATTCAACCTTAGGGCAGAAACCGGGTTCAATTCATATACTACTGGTGGTTACCAAGGTAACATCGGTATTGAAGACAAGACGTCATGGACCCAGTGATGCACTGCACTTCAACTTTCCAAACCACTCAAGTTCCTCTTAAAAGGGCTTGTTTCATTCTCACAGGGAACCGACATAATCTATCGACTTTCTGTTAGAGATTGTTGATATTGAAGAAGGAGACCCTCTCCCTAGTCTCTGGCATAGGAACCAAATATGCACAATTGAGTCTAGAGCCACGAGATCATCATATAAATCTCTTTAGGACACTTTCAATGAAGACTCTCTGTTTCACACAATGTGGAAAGAGAGATTATATCTTATGAGTCCTACACATTATCCTTGTGGTATTTCCAGAACATCTAAGTGATATGCATACATATTCACGATGAAGATGGAAAGCCTTCTGGAGCCAACATCAAACAAGCTTCTGGTAGGTGGCATGTGAGATCTATCCAATAGATCAACTATGTGACAACTGGACAGAAACAATGGAGAGATTCAATCTTTTGAATCAATCCTGGTTCAGGTTATGGATTGACGGATACCTTTGAAAAACCGGTCGTTGTGCTTAAAAACTCTTTTCTTTAGCACATCGACTGTGTACTTATTTCTCAAAATAAAAGGTGTTTATGATTGATAATTGATTTTCATTAAAACCTTCGTTGTATTGCAAAAACAATTTCTATTGAGCAATACACGATTGTTGTTCTAATCTCTTTTCATCAATCAGTTAATCTCATTTCGCTGGTTCACTCACTCCGTGTTGTCTTCTTTGAGACGTTCCGGTTTGAGAACAGCTAGAGCAGCTGCGAAATCCTGTCAAGGAAATTCTTCGGAATTATACCTGATCACAGGCAGTACTTGTACTGATCAACGGGGAACCGTGGGCCATGTACCTCAATTCATCGAAAGAGATCAAAGACACTTTCGTATGCTTTATTGCTAACTGTCTTATAAAGGTACGCCCCGACGTTTGTAGCTGATCAGAATGGAGCGGTCAATCCGTAGCCGCATGCTCACACAACACATTCATATCCAAAGAAATCATGATTAGTGCATTAATGACTCTGATATTACACTCCATGCTTCTGCTACGCTGCTGCCAATATCATGAATCAACGAAAGCTTCCGCTACTCTGATAAGAATAAATCATGATCCAGAACGTGATCATGTCGGTCCAAAAGTCACAACATCACGTTATACCAACACCACAAAGGATGAGTCAGAGATTTAATGTTGCTGATGATCTCAAAGCTGGCTCAAAACTCAGTATCACGTGGATCAGTTAAAGACCTCCACTCAGATTATCCAAAACATGCAAAAATGAAGAATCAAAGACTACGAGCTACAGAACAAGAATCCTAGAACACTCTCAATGTAATATCTGTTTGTTTTCTATGTAATTTAATGTGTGTTTGAGGTGACCTCCCTTAGGGGGAGATTGTTAGGATTTGGAAAATCCAGTAGTTAAAGTGTCGGTCACCTCAAGTATATGTAATCGTTAGAAAGCTCGTAGTCGTAGTTATTTAATGTTAAGTAGTATTTAGTTAAGTAACACCGTGGAGGACGGATGGGTCTTTACCCACTGTATGCCTGATCTACAGCCCGGTAGGTGGCGTTTTATGTAAGTACTATAAATACTCTCTACCTCCCAAGGTAGAGAGTTGGAGCTCATAATAATATTTTTCTTTCTCTCACTAAAGTTCCCAACTCTCTTCCATTTCTCTCTCTAGAACTTTCTCTCTCTAAACATATTAAACGCCCAATAGTGATTATGGTTTAGTGTGTTTGTGAAATCCTATATGTTACACTTTTATGGAGGGACAACGGAAGAAGGTTGATGCTTGATCCTAGATCGGCCAATGTGTCGAAAGCTTTGGAATTTCCAATGCTACATGGAAGAATAGGCCGGGATCATTTAACTTATCAGGTAAATTGTTTTGCACAAAAGTGGACCTACGTTCTCCTAAGTTTAGTCTTTGCTCATATTTATCTTTCAAAGCATTATAGTAAGGCGCATGAGTCAAGACTTCAAGAACCGATTTTTCTTGGTAACGCTCCATAAATTCCTCTTCTACAGTAGATTTGGGTTCTTGATTAGTTGGTGTTTCAAGATTTGGATGGACCATTAACTTAGGTTTTTGGTCTTTTGGAATGGTTTGCTTGAAACACGTTTTGATGGTGTTGACCGAGTGGACTTGTAGGTGTGAGGGGCATGGATATGCGCTCTCCCTTGGTGAGCAAGAACATGGATTCGATGAAATTGAATTCAATTTTGTGTTCTTGATGGTGTCACTTGGGAGTGCTCCCACATCTCGGTCATTGAAGGCTTTTAAGAGGGTGTCGAGCTTGTTTGTCATCTCGCTTTATCGTTGCTTGAAATCGGCTTCAAGTTTAGACAATCGAGCTTCTTGAAATGACATGAAGTTGGATACCATTCCCTCAAGATTAGTGGAAGTTCCGGTGTTGGGATGGTTGTTGTAGGTGGTATAGTTTAAAGATGAACCGCTTGGTTGGAACCTATTAGGTAGAGTAGAGGAGTTTTTTTAGGCGGGTTTGAGCTTTGGCTCCACTTAAGGTTAGGGTGATTTTTCCCCTAGGGGTTGCAGGAATTTCCTAGGTTGTTTTGCTCGGGATTGAAATTGTACCACTTTTCTCCCGCTCCATCGGTACGCATGGAGGCGTAGTCCGCAAAATCTTGTTCGAGGAGTTTTGTGCAATCACGAGTGTCATGGGGACCACTAAATAACTCACAAGGTAAAGTGATTTTGTTCACTTGGCGTGAAGGTTTAGGAGCTTTGTAGGAACTCAATAGGAATTTGACTTGATCTTCAAGTTCGAGCATCCTACGATTGGAAGGTTGTGAGTCGATTGGAGGCAAGGATATTGCCTTTACAGTTTTGGGCAACTCGCGGGGGTCATTCCAACATTCGTTGTCATAGAGGGCAAGGTCCTCTATCGTACCCCACGATTCTTCCGCGGTTAATTAACTAAGCTAACCACCGGCCGCTTGATCAATGGTTTGCCTTATGGAAAGGTTGAGATGATCATAGAAAATTTGGACTTGGAGCAAAAGATCAATGCCGTGGTGAGGGATTTTGTGGAGTAAGTCCTTGAATCGAGCCCACGCCTCATAAATGGTTTCGCCTTGACGTTGTTGGAACATCAAGATGTCATTCCTTAGCTTAGTGGTTCTCCCCGGTGGGAAAAATTAGGTGAGGAAATGGGTGGTGAGATCATCCCAACTTGAGATGGATCATGCGGGAAGTCGCTCAAGCCAATTACTAGCTTGGTCCCGTAGAGAGAATTGGAAGAGACGCACGCGCGTGGTCTTCTGAGTGGTAGCATCAAGGTCAATGGAGTCAACGATTTTAAGAAAATCCTTGAGATGCTGATTAGGATCTTCGGAATGAAGTCCATGGAATACACATCCGTTTTGCACCAACTGGATGGTGTCGGATCGCAGGGCCGTAGTTTGAGCTTGAAGAGGAAGCTCAATAGTGTTCCTATAGCCTTGATGGCTCGGTCTAGAGTATTCACCAAGAGTACGGCCTCTTGGCGGGTCAAGTGGTGGTGGTAATGGATGATGTGGTGGTGGATTGTTGTTGGGTCGATTGTCACCTTCCATGATGAAAAGTGACGAAGTTACGAACAAAAACACATAGAAGGGGGGATAGACTAAAAGAAAGCTAAGAAAAGAGAAAAAAGCTCACTTGATAGAAATCAAGCGAGTAGACCTAATCGAGATAGAAAACCAACTAGCTATTCTATTCACCAGAAGCGGCGCCAAAAACTTGATGCGTGGTTCGGGGTCGAAAGACTTCCTTTTCAACGAGCAAGCTTTACAACCTACTAGGCAGTGTACCTAATTGTTGCAGTGTAGTATGTGTAAGCCAAGGGGGTTGATCGTTCTCTAGGGGAATAGAGATGCTAGGTAGAGATGTATGACGAGAAGGTAAGGTTGAGGGAGATTGTTTTTAGTCTTTTGTATATGTTAATACAAATAAGCCGTAAAAACGTTTATTTATATTTTACGATCTTCTAATGTTTTGTCGATAACAAACGTAAAATCATATTAACGAAACAAATAAAATACGTAAATGGTTTGAACTAATAGTTTCTAACATATTCACATTTTCACATAAAACACTAAAACAAGTATAAGTGATTTTATGATTTAGTAATACATATGTACAACAACTAGTGTTTACATATTTGGATAAAATATACACATAACTACTATGTAGTATATTGGGTAATATAAATGGGTAGAAACTTAAGTATCACAACCCATTAGGCAAATACATTGAATGTAGTTGGGTACAACCCAAAGCCCATAACCCATGGATCTTAACCCATAACCCATTGCATGACATCATGCTTATATCACATATGGATAATACCCATAACCCATGGATCAACCCATACCCAAGTGACTAAGTGCATTGCACTCAAAGATACATTGTATCTAGCAAAAGATCCATGGTTCAACCCATGACCCATGACCCATAACCAAAATACCCATGGGTAAAGAGGAGCGTTCCACGGATCCCTAGCTTTGTGCTAGCCGGATCCCAAGTGGAAGGGATCCGTGGGATCCGGGGAACAGTAGGATTTTTTCTCTATAAATAGTGAGCCATTTCTTCATTATTGATCATCCCTTTTGTAACACACTTTCCTCCCTGAGTTAAATCTCACTAACCTTATATCTAAGAGATCTATGTTTGAAGTTTTGTTTTTGTGTGATCTTTTAGGTTCCTTTTAAAGGCAATATCACCACCTTTGAAGTCAAGCAAGCTCAAGTCCATGAGTTGCCATGCTTCCTCATCATCAAGGCTACTAAAGTCTTCTTGTTGATGATTCCTTTCTTTCCTCAAAGAAATGTAGTGTTGAAGACATTAGTGAAAGATGTCTCAAGTGTCAAGACGAAGATATAAGTGAAGGGTATCTATCATCTATAGCATAAGCATTAGTGAAAGGTGCTTAGAAGTCAAGACAAAGAAGCATTAGTGAAAGGTGCTTAGAAGTCAAGACAAATAAGCATTAGTGAAAGGTGCTTAGAAGTGAAGACACAAGACATTAGTGAAAGGTGTCTTGTAGATCTAGTCAAAGGCATTAGTGAAAGGTGCCTTAGATGTACATTCGATATGGTGTGTTTCGATGTAAAAGATAGACTAGTATTAGATCCAAGGATATTGATATCCTTGATGATGTTGTAAAGGAGTAAATCTCCTTTGGGATTAGTCGTTGGTGTAGTGTGGTAGTAGTTCCTCCATTGCAATGGAACTAGGTGCTTAGCCTAGTACCTAATAAAGGGTAGGCGACGTTGTGAAGGTGTAGTTCACCTTGGAGTGAAAGAACTAGGTACTTAGCCTAGTACCTTATAAAGGGTAGGCGACGTTGTGTAGGTGTGGTTCACCTTGGAGTGAAAGAACCCGGCGGTTAGCCTAGCACCGGAAAAAGGGTAGGCGACGTTGTGAAGGCTTCTCCGCCATAAGGAGATTGGTGTAGTGATTACGAACTCTCGAGTAGGTAACTCGGGGAGTGGAGTAGGACAAGGAATGTATCCTTGTAGCCGAACCATTATAAATACTCGTGTTGTGGTTTTGTGCTTCTTACTCTTATCTTTTCATTACTTACCTTTATATGCTTGTTTATCAACATCCAACACACACATCCAAATAGATTGTCATAAGTCAATCTAAATAGATTAAAAGGAAGTTTTAATTGGCAAAACTATTCAACCCCCTTGTTAATACAAATAAGCCGTAAAAACGTTTATTTATATTTTACGATCTTCTAATGTTTTGTCGATAACAAAAGTAAAATCATTTTAACGAAACAAATAGAGTACGAAAATAGTTTGAGTTAATAGTTTTCTAACACAATTAAGTTGTCACATAAAACACTAAAACCAGTATAAGTGATTTTATGATTTAGATACATATGTACAACAACTAGTGTTTACATATTGGGTTAAACATATACTTAAACTAAGTATACTAAAATGGGTAAAAACTAAGTGTATGCTAAAATGGGTAAATACAAGTATATACTAAATGGGTAAAATACTAGCAAATGGTTTTGACCCATAACCCATGGTTTTATATATACCACTTAACCAAGTTCATTGTATCTAGAAAGAAAACCATGGATCAACCCATAACCCATGACCCATGACCCATAACCAAAAATACCCATGGGCAAAGAGGAGCGGACCACGGATCCCTAGCTTTGTGCTAGCCGGATCCCTTGTGGTAGGGATCCGTGGGATCCGGGGAACAGAAGAGAATTCTCTCTATAAATAGAGAGCCATTTCTTTCTCTCTACACATGGTTTTTCACACATACTTCCCCAAAGTATTCTAACCCTCTAACCTCAGATCTAAGTGATCTATGTAGTTTGTCTTTTGTTTTTGTGTGATCTACTAGGTTCCTCTTAAATGAGAGATCACCACCTCTTAAAGACGTGCAAGCTCAAGTCCATGAGTTACCATGCTTCGTCATCATCAAGACTACTAAGGTTCTCTTGTTGATAGTTCTTCCTTTCTCCATAGATGTTGGGTTGAAGGCATTAGTGAAGAATGCCGAAAGTGTCAAGATGAAAGCATTAGTGAAAGGTGCTCATCATCAGTGTCAAAGCATTATTGAAGGATGCTAAAGGTGTCAAGACGAAGGCATTAGTGAAGGGTGCCAAACGTTGTGTCAAAAGCATTAGTGAAGGATGCTAAAGGTGTCAAGACGAAGGCATTAGTGAAGGGTGCCAAGAGTTGTGTCAAAGGCATTAGTGAAGGATGCCAAAGGATCAAATCAAGTAGCATTTGGGGAGAATGCTTAGGTCGTATAATCGATGAGGTGCATCGTTATACATATGTGTATTTGTTTATCTACAAGGATGGTGATATCCTTGATGGTGTTGTAACAAGGAGTAGATCTCCTTGAGATTAGGTGTTGTGTCGTGAAGGTGTAGTTCACCTAAGGTGTGAAAGAACTAAGGTGCTTAGCCTAGTACCTAATAAAGGGTAGGTGACGTTGTGATAGGATTAGTTCTCCTAAGGTGTGAAAGAACTCGGTGGTTAGCCTAGCACCGTATAAAGGGTAGGCGACGTTGTGTTAGGTGTGGTTCGCCTTGGTGTGAAAGAACTCGGTATTTAGTTTTGTACCTGAAAAAGGTTAAGCGACGTTGTGAAGGCTTCTCCGCCATAAGGAGTTGGTGTAGTGCTTACGAACTCTCGAGTAGGTGACTCGGAGAGTGAAGTAGGGCAAGGAAGGTGTCCTTGTAGCCGAACCACTATAAATAACTTGTGTTGTGGTGATGTGCTTCTTACTCTTTATATTTCATTTCACGTTTATATATCCATCTATCAACGTCCAACATAAACAATCAAATAGATTGACATAAGTCGATCTAAATATTTAAAAGGAAGTTTTAAATTGGTAAAACTATTCAACCCCCCCTTCTAGTTTTCCACAATTGGCATCAGAGCTTCGTTACCAAGTTTCTTAAAGTATGTTGTACTTTAAAGACTTTATACGATCCGTGTATGTTTGAAAACTACAAAGAAGGATTTTTTTCTTGTTGGTCATATTTTCTTTTAAATCATTTTGATTGGACATTGATAGATGATTCTAATCATTTTTGCTCTTAAGAAATCTTCGTGCTAGAATCTCTTCAAAGTCCTCATTCAAAGATTAATGAAGTCAACATTCTAGGAAGGATCTAAAAGGTAATCACAACCCATGTACACCAAGTAAAAAGGATTACTTTAAAAGCTCATGAAGTATTTTTGGTATTATACCAAATCAAGAAGCATAGAGGTATGTTTTACTCTTCATTAGATAGGTTACATGAGTCCCATTTATTGTCATAAGTTATCTCTGCTTAAGTAATCACTAACATCATTAGAAGTCTCTTTCGTCACCTTTAGTCTTTTTCAACATAGGGGATGATATTTTTTTTTTGTCAAACTAACGCCGTCATCACATATGAACCCTCAATATGTAATTCATCGAAAATCATCATTCAAAAACAATCCTCATCTAATACCTCCATTTTTTTGGCAAGCTAATTTATAAGCCTACTACAAAAATAATACCAAACAACTTCCTTTCTGTCCACAGTAGCCGGATCCCTCTACTTGTACTAGCCGGATCCCAAATACAAAGGATCCGGGGGAACCGTAGAACAGAACTCAGCTATACGCTTCAAAAATTCACCACTGATCTTTTTCCTCTATTCAAATAACACTAAAACGACTAAACTACTGAATCCATCCTCATTGGCTTCCATACTCTCAAGTATTCCTTCCTAGAACATCATTGTAAGTAATTACATTAACTTGTTCTAACTTTCATTATCCTCATCCTAGGGTTTATGGTTTCTTAATTTTTAATCAATTAATTTAATTAGGGCTTTTTAAATTAATCATGAAAAGGAGCTTTTTAACAAAATCACATTGTGTTCACAACATTGTTAATACAAATCAAAACCATAAACCCATCCCAACTAATTTTACCTAATTGGAAAATTTGTATTTTTAGGACCAACCATGCCCAAAGCTACTCAACAAGATCATCATGACACCGTCCACTACCTTACTCATTACTATCGTAAAAAGGGATTGACCAAAACCGACCGTAAAATTTTCAAAAGTCTTGTAAAACGACTTATCCGCGAAGGTCGTGTAGTCAAGGAATGTTTCCTTGAAGATACCGACATTCATCAAGTTTTCTCGACAATCAACTTTGATTGTCTCCTTGACATAGATGAACAAATTTGTCCGGTTTTCATTTTTGAATTTTACAAAAGCTTTAGGATCATTCGAAACGCCAATGATAGCATTTCAATCGCTTTCATCATCAATAAACAAAACTTCACTCTTCCTCTCAACACCTTTGCTCAAATTCTTCGCATTCCTTGTGAAGGAATTTGTATGTACTCTCAAGATTGGGCAATTAACGCTCAAAACCTTGCACTTGATCCTAAGCCTCTCTATAACACTCCTATTGATGAACCCGAAACCATCCGAGACACTATTTTCAAAATAAGAGCCGACCAATCCCGTTTCGACCGAAACAAGAAGCTCATTCACCGTAATCCCTTTCAAATGGAACTTTCCGAAATGCACCCCATGTTTAGAAAATGGGAAGAAATCCTTAGGGAAAATGTCATTAGCCTAGTTGGAAACAAAGATCATCCAAACGCATGTCTTGTGCAAATGATCTATTGTCTTATCCATCAAAGGCCATTTAATCTAGCCTATTACATGGTAAGGAGAATGGCTGGGGTATTCAAAGCTTCCAACATGGTACTTCCGTATGGTATGCTCCTAACACGACTTTGTAAGTATGTTGGTACATTGCAACCATCTCCTATCAACGATGATCATTATCTTTCTGACCACGTCATGGTACCTCTTACCAAACGACCCTCTAAACGGTTCATGGTCAATAGAGAGCAACCGGAAGCTCTCTCGGACTCCTCGGCAGATGAAGAAGAAGAAGATGAAGAAGACATCGACCCCGTATCCAACATCAAATTGGACATCCTTGAATACCACGAACAACTTCCAACCATTCCAAACGAGACCGCGGAATTCAAACAAATAAGAGGCATGATCCAAAACCTCGCTTACAATCTCACTAAGCCGTCAAAAAGGAAAAGAAAGGATTGACGAAAGAGACAATAGGAATGTGCTTAGTTTCATTTATTTTATGTTTGAATGATTTCTTTTTAGCATTGTTGGTTTATGGTATTTTGGATATTATTACTTTATCTTATAAGTGGTGTTATATGATGGCCTGCTTGTTCCTATTGCTTGTTTTATAGACTTAATAGTGTGCAAAATCTGCACATCATTTTTGAATAGGTTCTGATCTGCAAATGCCGGATCCCTAGGATTAGCCTAGCCGGATCCCTCCCTTGAGGGAACCGTGGGATCCGTGTCAGCAGATCAGCAATACTGCATTTCCTACATCAAAACTGCTTTCTAGATAACATCACATTAGCTTAGCATATGATTTTAGAACCCAACTAAGTCCACTTCTAGGATGAGAAAGGCTTAGACTCACTAAAGGCTTACTTAAGATCTTAGTCTTACTTTATCAACACATCTAAACTCACCATATTTCCGCTTCGACTACTCACAAACTATTTCTCACCTCTCAAAACACTTAAGAAGATAAGCTAAGCAATTTTAGGAAATTGCTTCTAGTCATTTATATCTCAAAGATAAGACAAAAATTAGTTTTTCAATTTTTGTAGTTTTTAAGAATTTTTCTTAATATCACCTCAAGCCTAAATCTGATCACTAGGATCATTTTTTATGACTTGACACCTTCATAACACTTAATGTTATCCTTAGACAACCATTGGTAGTCATCTTGTCCCATCCCCCTTCCATAAAAAGCAATCATTTGCTACAACACTTATTACCTCTAATCATTCAAGTACCCTTTCATCCTAAACACTTAGGAAAGCTGAAACACTCAAATTAAGATAGGCTTTAGCTTTGAGAAACCTCATTTTAATTCTGTCATAACTGCTGAGAGCCGGATCCCTAGGATTAGCCTAGCCGGATCCCTCCAAGGAGGGAACCGTGGGATCCGGGTGACAGTCTATGACAAACACTGTTAAAACAATCATTTCTACTCATTTTCCTAACTCAAACACTCCATCTCATCTTAAATGAGTTCCTAGATCAGTGAAACTCTGAATCTCAACCTTGTGCATGTTAATCATCACATTTCTAAGAACATTAGTGGATTAAGTCTTAAATGCAATTGCAAAACTCTTCTCCTTATAACCTATATTGCCAAGATCTTTCCGTTATAAGCCATAGAACACTTTAGTCATCAAACACCATTACTTATAGTTAAGACTTCCAACAGCTAGAGACTTCAAACTGAGTCAAAAACCTTGAAATCCATTAATAATAATGATTTCATCTAAGCCTGTCGTTGCGGATCCACGGTTCTTAACCAGTGGATCCCTGCTGAGAGGGATCCGTGGGATCCGTAAGTACAGAAAGCAAAAATCAGCTTCCATATTCAAAACACCTCTTGGTTTTCTAAACCACCTTTAGAATTCATTAATTATCCTCCTAGAACTGATCAAAACCCCAAGAGCATGCCCATTCCTCTAAGTGGTCAATAATTTAATTTTCCTCATTCAAATCATCCTTCAATAAACCAAATAATCTTAGGATTAAAACCATCTCTCTCAATCACATCCAAGAAGTTCTTACTTGTACCATCATCACCATCACTAAAGCCCCTAGTGCTAACTCATCCACTCAAAGACCATCCAAGAAGATCACTAGAATCACACAAGAAGTTTCCTCAACCGGATCATCTTCGGTTAAGTCCACCAATGGTAGGATCTCGCCCACACCAAGGAAACCATTTAAGAAGAAGAGTGTTCTCACTAGGAGTTCATCACCTAATCCTACTAAACCAAACACACAACCAACATCATTAGTGCTTAGAACCACCTCACAACCATTTGAAGATCCTCAACCCACTTCACTTGAATTTTCACTTCAAGAAAATCAAAACCGTGACAAGGATTGTGATAATTGTAAACATAGGGAAAGAATGATACATGAACTAGATAAATTGATACATGAATTACAAGCTAAAAATACTGAAGAAAACTCTTCTCATCATTAAAAATCATTAAGCTTTTCGTCGAATCTTAAGTTTGGGGTAATTCATTAGCATTAGTAGCACTTGTTTGGCTAGTTCATTCTCTTAGTTTTAGAGATTTGGTGGAGTATCTCTTGTTTTATTGAATGAATACTTATATGCTATGATTATTTTGTGTTGTGCTTGATATATTGTACATATATCTCATTCTCTCAAAATAGCATTCCTTGACATTTCTTCACTGCTGAAGATACTGTCAACAGATAGCCGGATCCCTTCGAGATAACTAGACGGATCCCTTCTTAAAGGGAACCGTGGGATCCGTGGTACAGGAGTACAAATTTATACTAACTTGAGTCTCTTTTGCAGAAAATTATGCACTATACTCTTATTTTTTTAACCTTTGTTTTGTAGTTATTCAAAATACACATGAAGATATTGACACCATAAAGCTAGGGGGAGCTTTGTGTCAAACGACATTGCAAAATCATTTGCAACTTAATTCATTTTTGGATTAACACTTCATGACACACCATTGCAACATTACAATATTCAAGGGGGAGCACATTCTCGTCACTTAGACGAACCATTTGCAAACTTAGTTGCAAACACAATTAGTTTATTTTACGTTATGTCCTTGACGTCCTTACATAGGTATGGACTCGTCAAGGGGGAGTTAAGACGAGTACCATTCCTGTCACTTGCTCTCTTTCACAGTTTTACATTTTTTTTCCTTATAAAAATTGTGTTAGTTTCTTTTAACACTTTTTGTTTCGACAAAAAGGGGGAGAAGAAAGTAAAAACTACAAATTCAAATTTTTACGAATTTTAGCTTTTTCCTTAAAATAATTTTATGTTTTGTCATCAACAAAAAGGGGGAGATTGTTAATACAAATAAGCCGTAAAAATGTTTATTTATATTTTACGATCTTCTAATGTTTTGTCGATAAAAAAAGTAAAATCATTTTAACGAAACAAATAGAGTACGTAAATAGTTTGAGTTAATAGTTTTCTAACACAATTAAGTTGTCACATAAAACACTAAAACAAGTATAAGTGATTTTATGATTTAGATACATATGTACAACAACTAGTGTTTACATATTGGGTTAAACATATACTTAAACTAAGTATACTAAAATGGGTAAAAACTAAGTGTATGCTAAAATGGGTAAATACAAGTATATACTAAATGGGTAAAATACTAGCAAATGGTTTTGACCCATAACCCATGGTTTTATATATACCACTTAACCAAGTTCATTGTATCTAGAAAGAAAACCATGGATCAACCCATAACCCATGACCCATGACCCATAACCAAAAATACCCATGGGCAAAGAGGAGCGGACCACGGATCCCTAGCTTTGTGCTAGCCGGATCCCTTGTGGTAGGGATTCGTGGGATCCGGGGAACAGAAGAGAATTTTCTCTATAAATAGAGAGCCATTTCTTTCTCTCTACACATGGTTTTTTACACATACTTCCCCAAAGTATTCTAACCCTCTAACCTCAGATCTAAGTGATCTATGTAGTTTGTCTTTTGTTTTTGTGTGATCTACTAGGTTCCTCTTAAAGGAGAGATCACCACCTCTTGAAGACGTGCAAGCTCAAGTCCATGAGTTGCCATGCTTCGTCATCATCAAGACTACTAAGGTTCTCTTGTTGATAGTTCTTCCTTTCTCCATAGATGTTGGGTTGAAGGCATTAGTGAAGAATGCCGAAAGTGTCAAGATGAAAGCATTAGTGAAAGGTGCTCATCATCCGTGTCAAAGCATTATTGAAGGATGCTAAAGGTGTCAAGACGAAGGCATTAGTGAAGGGTGCCAAGCGTTGTGTCAAAAGCATTAGTGAAGGATGCTAAAGGTGTCAAGACGAAGGCATTAGTGAAGGGTGCCAAGCGTTGTGTCAAAGGCATTAGTGAAGGATGCCAAAGGATCAAATCAAGTAGCATTTGGGGAGAATGCTTAGGTCGTATAATCGATGAGGTGCATCGTTATACATATGTGTATTTGTTTATCTACAAGGATGGTGATATCCTTGATGGTGTTGTAACAAGGAGTAGATCTCCTTGAGATTAGGTGTTGTGTCGTGAATGTGTAGTTCACCTAAGGTGTGAAAGAACTAAGGTGCTTAGCCTAGTACCTAATAAAGGGTAGGCGACGTTGTGATAGGATTAGTTCTCCTAAGGTGTGAAAGAACTCGGTGGTTAGCCTAGCACCGTATAAAGGGTAGGCGACGTTGTGTTAGGTGTGGTTCGCCTTGGTGTGAAAGAACTCGGTATTTAGCTTTGTACCTGAAAAAGGTTAAGCGACGTTGTGAAGGCTTCTCCGCCATAAGGAGTTGGTGTAGTGCTTACGAACTCTCGAGTAGGTGACTCGGAGAGTGGAGTAGGGCAAGGAAGGTGTCCTTGTAGCCGAACCACTATAAATAACTTGTGTTGTGGTGATGTGCTTCTTACTCTTTATATTTCATTTCACGTTTATATATCCATCTATCAACGTCCAACATAAACAATCAAATAGATTGACATAAGTCGATCTAAATATTTAAAATGAAGTTTTAAATTGGTAAAACAATTCAACCCCCCCTTCTAGTTTTCCACATTATATTTTTTTAAAGCAAGGTAAATATCTCGGGGTATAGGAGTGGGGGTGGTACTTCTACCAATTTTAACTACTAATTAATTAAACTAATGACTAATTAAACTAATGAAAAAGAAAAGATAGGCTATGTATTGTAAAGTGTGCTCTTTTGATGATTAAAAATGTGTTTACTTAGATGTTCTTACTCCCTAGTTATCTTTTATTGGTCGGTTGAATTGTCACCTCCTCATCTTAATTGGTGTGTTGTATTCCGTGTGGTCATAGGAGGGTGCCTAATTCCCTAGTTCTATGAATTGTAACTCTCCTCTAGACTATCTGGGGTCGCCAAGTACCTTAGTATCTCCCCTGAATACTCTATTATCCTAAAGATACAACTCACGCAATAAACACACAACGATAGCTCAAGTGCACTCTCAAGCTTTATGTTATGTAGGACGTTCAAGCTCGCAACAATTAAAGAAGAAGCCAGTTTTCCTTACTCTAGCGTCTACCAATCACGACAAGAGACAACCTAACAATAATTAACAACTAGGTTTCATAGATCTAAGCAAACACAATAGTAATTTAGCTACTCATGATATGTAGGATCCTAAATATTATTCTTTTTGATGATTCGGGTGGTCTTGGATGATGGAAATACAAGTATGCCATGTTTTAGAGAGAGAAAGAGTGAGAGGGTGTTCTTGGTAGAGACTTGCTTAACAAATTATGAAAGGTTAGATTATGAGAAGCACCACCCCTTCCATGGATGGAAGGGGTATTTATAGTTACAATGAATACGTCCTCCTGTCAGACTGTGGATCAGGCATACAGTGGGTAAAGACCCGTCCTTCCTCCACGGTGTTACACTACGCTAAACTAAACTAATAACTAACTAATAAACTGATAAATAACGATATGTCTACAAGCTAACTTATGCTAAATTATATTTGGGGTAACCGACACTTCACTATGGAATTTCCAATTCCTAACAATCTCCCCCCTAAGGGAGGTCACCCCATGTTTTACATTTTGAATCTTAGCATTCTATTTAATCTTCAGTCTTGAGCTCGTATACTTTAATTCTTCAACATCTGCATCTTTGTGCTTTAGCAGTGATTCTTCAAAGTCCGATTACTTTGTACTTTAAGTGGAGGCCTTTATACTGATCCACATCTTTGATGATCTTCGAGCTTTCATTGAGATCATCAGCCACAGTAAATCTCTGGATCACCCTTTATTGTCTTGCCATCATGTGAAGTTGTGACTTTCGGACCGACATGCTCACACTTTCTGGATCATGACATCTTTTCATCAGAGTAGCCGAAGCTTCTTGACTCATGATATTTTCAGCAGCGTAGCAGAAACATAATATAAATATATCAGAGCCAGGTTCTGTAGATATGCACAAGTCATGATTTCTTCAATTAAGTGTGGATGCTGTGAGCATGCGGCTTTGGATTGACTCCTCAATTCTGATCAGCTGCAACCGTCCAAATGTACCTACAAACAACAGTTAGCAATAAAACACACGAAAGTGTCTTTGACCACTTTCGTTGAATTGAGGTAGACGGCCCACGATTCCCCGTTGATCAGTACAAGTACTGTCTGTGATCAGGTATAATTCCGAAGAATCTCTTTGACAGGGTTTCGCAGCTGCTCTAGCTGTTCTCAAACCGGAACGTCTCAAAGAAGACAACACGGAGTGAGTGAACCAGCCAATTGAGATTCACTGATTGATGAAAAATTGATTTGAAAACAAACGCGTATTGCTTAGAAGAAAGAGTTTTGCAATACGACGAAGGTTTTATGAGAAAGATCAATTTTCAATCAAAATATACCTTTTGTATTTGTAAAGAGTACACATTCGATGTGCTAGAGAAAAGAAGAGATTTGCACATCGAACGGTTTTTCCAAAAGTAGTTTTTCAATCAGAGATACTTTTTGTGTTTGAAATATGAATACACATTCGATGCGCTAGAGAAAAGAAGATTTGCACATCGAACGGTTTTTCCAAAAGTATTCGTCAATTCATTTCCTGGACCAAGGTTGATTCAATAATGAATCGCCCCATCGTTTCTATCCAGTTGTCACAAGCTTGATCTTTAAAAAAGATCTCACATGTCACCCACCAAGAGCTTGTTTAATGTTGGCTCTAGAAGGATTTCCATCTTCATTGTGAATACTTTTACATATCACTCGGATGTTCTGGCAATACCACAAAGATAATGCGTAGGACTCTTAATATATATTTACTTTCCACATTGTGTGAAACAGCAAGTCTTCATTAATTTAGTGTCCTAATGAGATATTGTGGATGATCTCTTGGCTTTAGACTCAATTGTGCACATTTGGTTCCTATGCCGGAGAGTAGGGAGAGGGTCTCCTTCTTCAATATCAACAATCTCTAAGAGAAAGTCGATAGATTATGTAGGTTCCCCGTGAGAGTGAACAAGCCCTTTTAAGAGGAACTTGAGTAGCTAGGGAAGTTTAGTGCAGTGCGTCACTGGGTCCATGACGTCTTGTCTTCAATACCGGCGTTACCTTGGTAACCACCAGTAGCATATGTATTGAACCCGGTTACTGCCCTAAGGTTGAATTATTGGAGGGCTATTTCTTTTCACCCTTTTCACATTCATTTCTTTTTCATTCTTCA
This sequence comes from Chrysanthemum makinoi, assembly GCA_910596185.1. NCBI lineage: Eukaryota > Viridiplantae > Streptophyta > Magnoliopsida > Asterales > Asteraceae > Chrysanthemum > Chrysanthemum makinoi. The sequence continues at coordinate 310,275,309 of OU343222.1, read as the reverse complement.
ACCCCTTCAGTGCTTACCGAGACTTCATTACTAGAACCTTGCTGGGTTTATTCCAGTACTAGCTCTGTCTCAGTCCGCACTCTTCCCATTTCTCACTTTTCTCCTTTTTTTCATCATACCTATGGACTCTACACTATCTAGTGGATTGTCCCTGGGTAGATCCCTCTGGCTCTGGCGGGATCGTGGGAACGAATACCTAACCTTACCATCCTTATAACTCTATGCATAAAGTAAAATGGTCGGTCTTTTGGTACAGTTCATTCTTCCATAAAGCCAATTGAAAAATCATTTGGAAAATCAATCAAGGTACTTGTGATACGAAATCAAAGCATTTTGTACCTTAATAGTTTTGATCATTTTGAAATGCTCCCCCTCAACATGTGCATATGATCTAGAAATGGTTTAGCACATGGAGGCAAGAGTTCTTTGAAATAATTTCTTGATCACAATTTCCGTAGAAAGACCCATTTGATTTTCTTGGTAAATTCTCCCCCTCAATATGTGCATAGGATATTTGAAATCATTTTATCACATAGAGGAAAGAGTTCTTTTGAATTACATCCATGATCACAAAATCCATTAAGAAACCATTTAGAAAATCCATCAAGGTACTTTATGTTGAAACATAGAAATCTTTGTACCTTAACAGTTTATTTTATTTTGAAATGCTCCCCCTCAATATGTGCTTCAAGATTCGAAAGCATTTAGCACATATAGCACATATGGGAGAGCAGTATGCACACTTGAATCAAATCGATCATCATTTATCAAATTTCATTATTAAATCACAAATTCTCCCCCGATCAAAAATATCAAACCCTTTGAGATTTTGGATCCCAAGTGATTTAATAAGGTTTAGAAAACATGGGAGAATATGTGCCTTGTTTAAATACTCATCTTGTTTTTGGATAAATGCTCCCCCCTCAACATGTGCATTATGTATTAGAAATCGTTTGGCACATGGAGGCAGGAGTGCCTTTAAAGGACTAAAACCAATTCCATTTAAACAAATTTGAGATTTAAATCACGATTTCTCCCCCGATCAAAACTTTCAAACCTTTTGAGATTTGTGATCCCAATTGATTTAAATCATTTAAAAGATTTTGGGGAAAGACGTGACTTGATTTAATTTTAAAAAATGATTGATACGGATCAATTTTAGACATTAAAGATTGTTAGTGTCAGATATGATAGTTTTTAAGAGATCTTTAAGTAATATAAAACAATTTCACAATCAAACAAGAACATAAAAAATTTCATTTTGTAAGATCTTTAAGTTTTAAAGAAAATACCATGACATAACATTAAATATTTAGATCACCACTTTATGTTGTACAAACTGGACTTTTATGAAGAAATATCGTTTGAAAATATTTAATTTGAAATCACTTATGATTTGACAAAGTAAAGTCCGGTTGATTTCAAAACTTTGAATCCGATTTATTTTCAAAACAATATTTTTCCATTTTCAAAACAATATTATTCAAAAATTGTTTAAAAAATGGTATCATCACTACTTGTCCTGCACAAAGATACGTTAGGTGGTAGAGAATAATAAGTTGCTTCTGTTTTTGTTGCTGTAGGGCTGGAAGAAAACCGTCTGCTGATGCAGTGAGACTTCTGACGTTGCATTTGTCATGCCAACTCTTCATAGAGGTCCAATTAAGCTCCGTTTCTTCATTTGATGATGAAGAAACCATCTGCTGATGCAGTGAGACCTCTTACGTTGTATTTTTTATGCCAATTTTCCATAGAAGTCAAATTAAGCTCCGTTTCTTCATTTGTCAACCCAAGATATAGTTACCCTTTCCTTTTGGCATCCAATCATCTTCTATTGTGGGATCCGGATCGGGAACATTCTTTTAAACCATGTTATCTGCATACGTTAGTGATCACAGATAGACATATATGGTGGTCGACAACACCCAAACAGCAATCGACTAATAAAAGTCAATTCAACATATCAATCAGTTCATATAAGGCATGGGATTTATGTGTTCATCTAATCCTAACAATCATATCCTAGGCACCTAGTCCTTCAACGTAGGTTAATATCATTTTTTAGTTAAGAATATAGGATAATTAGATAAGCCCGATTGATGATATAAATTTGAAAAACATTCTCCCCCTCAATCAATGACTCATTCTCTTGAAAAGTTTTAAAAGCGCTGAAGTCATTGATTGAGTTTTTGCAATTTTATGAAAACTTGATTCTGATTGATAAGCAACACATTTTCCACCAATTTAGTTAAAATAAATATTTTTCTGAAGAATTTTTAGAAGGAAAAATATTTGAGTAGGAACAGCAGTCCTTCGACATACTTTCCTCAATTTGTTTTAGGATAAGTGCACGAAATTTTTAGAAAATTGGTTTAGCGTAGCACTTTCCTTTCTTGAAAAGCGGGTTGCTATCAGAAGTAATAGCAAGCCATAGTTTAAGCACGGGTTACAGTCTGAAGTAACTGTAAGCCATAGTTTTGAAGCCCGGTTTACAGTCTGAAATAACTGTAAGCCATTTGATTTGTGACATGTTTTGAAAGGAAATATTTACACCTTCTGCTCGAACTTCATCTATGGTCCCGTGCCATTATTGAATGATATTTCTAAGACCGCATATGTTATCGATACCAGAAGACATGTCTATGAAAAACAATAATTTTTGGTATTTTTCAAAATTTTCTTATTTTTTATGGATTTTTGTTGATTTTATATTTTTCTATTTTGTTTTGCTGGTTTTATATTTTTGTATTTTGTTTTTGATAAATATTTACAAAGATAGAGTAGATGATATAGTTTAAGAGGATGATGATACGAGTACCGAGATAAGGATATCGAGCAGCACGTCGTAGAAGATAGAAGTCATCATCCCTAAAACTTTCACCACCAAAGCTTCTGAGGCTCTTGCATTGAAGAAAGAAGTTGAACCATCTGAAAGTGAGACTTTGGCAGCTTCCCCCCAAACCGAAAATCCTTTAGCTGAGCAGATTCAAAGCTTTCTTTCAAGCTTCCCTTAGCCAGGTGCACAAAGAAGCACACCATTATCATCGATCTTGCTGCTCCTTTAAAGAATGATCATTGATTCTTTGTTCGGGGTTATATCATCAACAAGAACAGCACCGTATCATCCCACTCATTAAATTTCTTCTCATATTTCATTACCACTGAAGTCTGAAGTGATGCATCCCCAAAAGGTGTCAAGATACCACTTCCCCCAAGTAGATGAATTGATGCAGTCAGTCTCTTAGACTAGAGCTCACGAACCCGAATACACATATACCCAAAAACAGAGAAACTTATACCATCGAAGTAGCAGATTAAGTCCGATAGCCAAAGAATAACCCTGATGTATACTCTTCTCTCCCCTGATAATAGTGTATGAAGCTCAAGAACCCGAAGTACCCGAATGCCCAAACAGAGAATAACCGATAACATTGAAGAAGCAGGTCGAATCACTGATTATCTTTGTGGATGTCGACTCCGGAATAAGTGATTATATCTCTAAATCACTGATTAAGTACTCAAGTGAAACAGCTGAGCGCCCCCAATGTACACAATTCTCTCTCCCCTGATGATTGCGATAACATCGAAATCATCACACACTTGTGTACCTCTTTTATCTTCAGAAACTAACTCTTCCATCTCTTCCCCCACATAGTTGGAATAAGAACACTAAACGCCTTGAGTCAAACATTGAGTTTCTCTGCGGTAATGACATTAGTCTTCCCGGGATATCCTCAATCACTTAGAAGTATTAAGCTCATCAAGTTTACTCGCGTTTAGATGCGTGTCTCCTTCCACCTTGCTGGTTTTGATACTTCAGAATCAGCAACACATTATAAGCCCAGATACTTGAAATCTTTTGAGAAGAATACTTGAAGTCTTTGTGAGAATCAACTTGCTGAAGAACGTGAGCAAGTCTAATTGGGGATTAAATCTGACATTTCACTCTCCCCCAATTAGTGCTCTCCCCTAAACCGACAATCTTTATAATGAATGCTTGAATTAAGAAGAAGTCTTTAGATCTTTAAATGCAACTCGTCTTTAGTCTTCTAGAATGTAGCAGAAAATGTAGAACCGACTGTAGACTCGACCTTCTTCAAGATTGTCCAATTGGGGAATAGAAAGTCAACATCTTCAACTCACCAAATGCATTCCCGTTAACTTATATATAGCAAATCCCCTTAACTCAAATCCCTCCCAATCAAACAAGAACAGAAAGATGTTCATCAAGGAAATCTGCCTCGCAACTGGAAGCACTTTGTCATTAATCAAATCAGCCCGTGTGAAGATGTTAACCAACGAATCTTACTAGAAAACTCCATGTGAAGATGACCCGATAAGAAGAAGCTCGGTTCTTACATGAGTTTGGATCCGTTTGACCATTTATTCTCATAAATCAATCAACCATGCAGTAAATTCACACTTCTTCTCCCCCTCAAGAATTGCATACGGAGTTGCCATTCTTGATTGAATAAGTGAATATCTTCAACAAATGTATTCTATTCACACTTCTCCCCCGCAAAATTAGCACATGATGTCCCCATCGTCATTATAGTTGAGCAAGTGGAATAAGAAAAACAATCAACGGTAGTCCGGTTCACTTGATGTTTGAAAGCGTATGGAAAAAGCATGAAGCATGTTGATGAGAATGGTCATTAATGAGAAGATTTCTCTTCTTCCGAAGATAATGCGCACTGAAGCGTACACATTTCTTTTCTTTAGAGTACGAGGCTTGAACTATTGTGTTCAAACGTCATAATCTCTCTCTTTTCATCTACTATTGGCAAACTTATAATCAACCTATTATCATTCAGCAGGCTCTTTGTTCTGACAGCTGATGGAGAAAACCCAATATGATGAATTTGACCCTGAAGTAAACTAACCCGAACTCGTAACTTAAACTTGCACATATGAAACAAAGAGCGGTGTCGATTTCCATTAGCATCTCTAAGTAGTCTCTAAATACTCTATACTCTTCAACCAACCAACCATCAAGTATAAGACGTACATCACCTCTTGAAAATCCACAATTGAATGTGACACTGAGCACTACAACATAACTCCTTAAAGTGATAGTTATTTTGTGGTGGTACGAGCCCAATTCCCCCAAGTGGTAAAAGAAAAGGTAAAATTCACCCAACAATAACTAGATTTCCAAGTCTTCATTTTTTATAATAAGCTCAAACAAGGATCACGAAGAATCTTCATCCAACCATCCCTGATACCTTCAGATACTAAGTACACTCGCCCGTGATATTTCACTTCACCCTCAAATAAATAATAGTGAATTAACCCCGTTGTCACATCTTCTAGTTAAAAGCTCAAATCTAGCCTCCTTTGACGTTTAAAGTGAACTATGATAATGGTTTTCATCCTGACCATGGTTAAAAGCACATAACCCCGTAAAACCATGTAATAACTAAGCTGCCATGATGAATAACCAAACACACATTCAATACATGAAGTACACCCTTTTATCCCTTCTTCGAAGCAGAAACCGTAGCACCAGCATCAGATAAGATCCCGACATACACTTTACTTTCTCTAGGATGGTTCCATCATCACGGGATTTTACAATTCTATAGTTTAAACCGAGAAATAGTTTCTTTCGCGGGATTTTACAAAACCAAGAATAAACCGAGAGATAGATCCGGAAATGCACTTTACTTTTACCAGGATATTTCCATTGTCACGGGATTTTACAAGTCTATGATTCAAACCGGGAAATAGGTTCTTTCGTGGGATTTTACAAAATCAAGACAAAACCGTAAACAATGTCAGCTTGAATGTGTTATGACAACTTTGGTTTTGGTGAAAATCTATTTTAGGGGAACATGCAGCGGTTCATCAACAAATCACCTTCATCATCAACAATTCTTTACCCGAATGTAGACAACTTCACAAACCATACTAAGTCAAGTAGTATAAACTTCTTTTCCATAGAGGTTAACCGTAACACATCAAAGTACACGTTTCTCCCCCATGATGGTTTCGAACTTTCGGAAGCATCATAACGTGTACGACCATTTGCACGAGAAGTTCTTGTCATAAGCAAACATCTTGAAAAGTCATGACTGATGTTGAGGATTATTGAAAGATTTTGCTTAGACTGTGAAGTATCATTGACTTTTTATGGCGTCGAATATCTCATGGGAATTGCTGAAATTGAACCTCCTTTGATTCACCGGCTAATAATAATGACCACATATGGAGATAACGTCACTTCAGTTTCGCATCAATAATACCGTACAATAACTCCGTAGTCATTTTTCAAATTTTAGCACAAGCCGTGAATTATGTATCCTTCCGTGAATAATATACCAAAAATACCACTCAATATACTAATTATCATCAAAAAAGAGTATCCAAAAAATAAATTGCGGATAGTATGTTGATGCACATAATCGTATATTGAGCATAACTCATAACCCAGTCAATGTTTTCGTTATGATAGATGTCCATTTCCTCAAAGACACTTGATAGTAGCCCATTAACGAATTAGCCAACACAGCCCACGATCCATTCATTCAATATGATAACCGGTTATAAAGGAACTTATCCCACTCTTGACCTAAACCTAAATAATACAACACATAAAAACTCAGCCCCACTCTTTACGTTTTTCTCTCACCACCAAAAAAACCGAATTATACCCATCTATCAATCCTTCTTAATCCCATCGCAGATTCATCCTTATCTTATCATATCCATCATCATTCACAACCGTATCATACATCAATCATAGTAAATATGATGAGCCTAAACCCAATCGAACCTATGTCGTTCCAGTTTCAGCACAAATCTAATCAAGAACGCGTATTTAGGGCTTCAAGATCCTTTGGAGGGTCACGGGTAGGTTCACGTTTGTTTGATATTAGTTGTAATCGTCCTTGAGTTTTCAAAAGATAGTTTTGAACGAACCAAAGAAAACAAATAACATATTTGTTATATTGTTTATCTTTAATAGTTCTGATATGAAATGAAGTTATGCTTCAATATAATCTATGGTGATAATGGTCCAATTAAAACAATCTTGAAGAGATTGCAAAAATAATTGAACCGAATCTGAGATAAGTTGAATGAATTTTTTTTTCGTTGTCTGTTTAGAGTCATGGTGTTGATGGAGGGTTGGATTTGAGACTAGATGTAGGTTAAGAGGATTGATGGTTGTTAATGAATATGAGTCGAGTCACATACAGCTTCTTGACATGTCGATGTCCCTTTTTTTCTTTTTTTCTTTTTTCGTTTACTTAAGCTTGAAAGACCATGGACCTGTGATGTAATATGGAACTAAGGTCATGTTGTTGGTATTGGTATAAGTGGTATTAGGTCTTGTGTTCTCATTCTTCATTTCCGTCTTGTTCAAAATGGTCAACAAATCGCTAGATTTTTTCGTATGTCAAAACACACAAGTCGCTACATTCAAGGGACATGAGTCAATTCGCTAACCTTAGTTTTTAAACACAACTCGCTACTTGTTAAATAACAAGTTGCTACATGAGTCCAAGCCGCCATGTTTTGTGTCAAGTCGCTAATGACCTGAGTTGACTCAAGAGTCAACTCGCTAACTGTTGGATATAAGTTTTCACATACACATCATAACATTAACACAAGGTAGCATATAGATGGAATTCTAGAGAGAGAAAGTTAGAGGTTTAGGGAACTTAGTGAGAGAAAGTGAAAGATATTATTATGAGCTCCAACTCTCTACCTTGGGAGGTAGAGAGTATTTATAGTCTTACATAAAACGCCACACATCGGGCTGTGGATCAGGCATACAGTGGGTAAAGACCCGTCCGTCCTCCACGGTGTTACTTAACTAAATACTACTTAACTTAAAATAACTACGACTACGAGCTTTCTAACGATTACATATACTTGAGGTGACCGACTCTTTAATACCTGGAATTTCTAATTCCTAACAATCTCCCCCTAAGGGAGGTCACCTCAATCATTCACTAAAATTACATTGAATACAAACAGATATGACATTAACAATTGTTCTTGCATTCTTGATGTAGTCCTTTGTTCCTAAGCTCGTAGTCATTGATTCTTCACATTGCATGTTTGGTTACTTCAAGTGGAGGTCTTTTACTGATCCACGTGATAATAATTTTGAGCCATCATTTGAGATTATCAGCATCAAAAAATCTCTGTCACATCCTTTGTGGTGTTGGTATTATGTGATGTTGTGACTTTAGGACCGACATGCTCACATTCGGATCATGATATCTTCTCATCGAGTAGCGGAAGCATTTGTTGAATCATGATATTGGCGCAGCGTAGCGAGAAGCATGGAGTGATAATATCAGAGTCATTGATGCACTAATCATGATTTCTTTTGAGATGAATGTGTTAAGTGAGCATGCGGCTATGGATTGACCGCTTCATTCTGAACAGTGCAAGCGTCGGGCGTACCTGCATACAACAGTTAGCAATAAATCGCACGAAAGTGTCTTTGATCACTTTCGTTGAATTGAGGTACACGGCCCACGGTTCCCGTTGATCATACATGTACTTTGTGATCGAGGTAAGATTCGAAGAATTTCCTTGACAGGGTTTCGCAGCTGCTCTAGCTGTTCTCAAACCGAACGTCTCAAAGAAGACAACACGGAGTGAGTGAATCAGCGAATTTTAAGTCCACTGATTGATGAAAATAGATTTGAAAAACAATCGTGTATTGCTCAATAGAAATTGTTTTTGCAATATAACGAAGGTTTTAATGAAAATCAATTATCAATCATAAAACACCTTTTGGTTTGAAAAATGAGTACACGGTCGATGTGCTAAAGAAAAAGTTTTTTAAGCACAAAGACCGGTTTTCAAAGGTATCCGTCAATCCATAACCGAACCGAGGATTGATTCAAAAATTTTGAATCGCCCCATTGTTTCTGTTCAGTTGTCACATGGTTGATCCATATAATAGATCTCACATGCCACCTACCAGGAGCTTGTTTGATGTTGGCTCGAGAAGGCTTTCCATCTTCATTGTGAATGTGTAAACACATCACTCAGATGTTCCGGCAATACCACAAGGATAATGCGTAGGACTCAAAATATAATCTCTCTTTCCACATTGTGTGAAACAGAGAGTCTTCATTGAAAGTGTCCTAATGAGATTTATTGATGATCTCGTGGCTTTAGACTCAATTTGTGCATATTTGGATCCTGTGCCGGAGACTAGGGAGAGGGTCTCCTTCTTCAATATCAACAATCTCTAAGAGAAAGTCGATAGATAATGTCGGTTCCCCGTGAGAATGAAACAAGTCCTTTTAAGAGGAACTTGAGTGGTTTGGAAAGTTGAAGTGCGGTGCGTCACTGGGTCCATGACGTCTTGTCTTCAATACCGATGTTACCATCAGTAGCATATGAATTGAACCCGGTCTCTGCCCTAAGGTTGAATAAATGGAGGGCTATTTGTTTTCACCCTTTTCTCATTCAATTCTTTTTAATTCTTCAACCCCTTCAGTGCTTACCGAGACTTCATAGCTAGAACCTTGTTGGGTTTATTCCATTACTAGCTCAGTCTTAGTCCGCACTCTTCCCATATCTCATTTTTCTCCTTTTATCATCATACCTAAGGACTTCTACACTAACTAGTGGATTGTCCCTGGGTAGATCCCTCCGGTTCTGGCGGATCATGGGAACCAATACCTAACCTTAACATCCTTATATCATCGTACATAAAGTAAAGTTGGTCGGTCTATTTGGTATTGTTCATCTGCCATTGGAACCAATTGAAAACCATTTGAAAATCAATCCGGATACTTGTGATATATTATCAAAACATTTTGTACCTGAATTGTTTTTGATATTTTTAGAATAAGTGCTCCCCTCAACATGTGCATCAAATGTTTGAAATTGTTTTGCACACGTAGGCAAGAGGAAGAAATTAACTTCTTTGTTTACCATTTTCTAAAAATATCACCATCACTTCCTTGATCAAATCAAGTAGATAAAGCATTTTGGGAAGGATGAGGTTTCCATGAATTTGCTCCCCCTCAATATGTGCCTCGAGGTTTGAAAAGAGTTTTACACATACTAGAGGGAACCAGCACATTGAGATAAATGATCACTTTTCAAATCATAGGTTTAAGATAGATGTTCCCCCTCAACATGTGCATGGAAAATTTAAAATCGTTTGTCACATGTGAGCAGGATAGCATGTACATCATTATAAAACCATTTACCTAATTATCAGTTTAAATCCAGTTTAAATCACACATTCTCCCCCGATCACAATTATCAAATCATTTGAGATTTGTGATCTCTTATTGATTTAAATTGATTTTGAAAGCTTTTAAGGAGAATTGTGACTTGATTATGAAAACGTTTTAACTGATAAGGATCGGATTTTAAGACTTTAAACTCCATTGATAGAACATGCATGTATATCTTTTGAAAACAATTTAATGCCAAATAACTTTTTAATTTAATTGAAATCATTCTCCCCTCAATCAATGACATAGGTTGTTGATTGAGAGATAGAGATTTTGACAAATAAGTCCCGATGATTATCAAAAATAGAGACCGAGTTATTTTTCAAAGCATTTAGTTTTCAGCAGATAAATGTTTATAGAATCAGAGCATGGAATTTGAAAACATGGTAAAACATGGCTCTGTTCTTTCTTTTAAAACCGGGTTATTGCCTGAAAATGACAATAAACCATTTTCTCTTTCTCCCAAAAATATTTTTGATTTTTTTTTATTTTTTTATTTTATTATTATTTTTTTTTTAATAAAAATTCGAACAATATCTAAAGTCCCGTGTCATTCTTTGAATGACAGCACAAAGACCGTAGATATTATCGAATCGAGAAAAACATGACAAAATGACAATATTTTTTGAAGATTTTTCGAATTTTTCAAATTTTTATGGATTTTGAAAGTTTTATATTTTTCTATTTTGTTTTTTCGAATAGATATTTACAAGAGATAGATGAAGATAGACCTTTACTCCTCGTCTTCCTCCTGAAGACGTTTGAGAGTTTCGGGTTGAAGGCTTTTCAAGCCAAGACGTGGAAGAATAAACTCAAAACGTTCTCTTGGAAGAGCTTTGGTGAAGATGTCCGCTAACTGATATTCAGACCTCACAAAATATAGTTCCACCACACCTTTTTCTACTTGTTCCCTGATGAAATGATGTCGAATGTCGATATGCTTTGCTCTTGAGTGTTGAACGTTGTTGCATGAGAGAGCAATAGCACTTTTATTATCACAGAACAGAGGGATTTTGTTGAATTCAAAGCCATAGTCAGATAATTGAGATCTCATCCATAAGATTTGAGCACAACAAGATGACATGGCTATGTATTCAGCCTCTGTAGAGGAAATAGAAGTACTCATTTGCTTCTTTGAAGACCAGCTCACAAGCTTATCACCCAAAAGCTGAGCACCTCCAGATGTACTTCGACGTGTATCTTGACAACCTGCATGATCGGCATCTGCATAGGCCGTTAGTGACATACCGGTGTCCTTCGGGTACCATAGTCCCATATTGATGGTTCCTTGGAGATACCGAAAGACCCGTTTAACCGCTTCAAGGTGCTTTTTAGTAGGCTTAGCCGGGTATCTAGCACACATGCAAACAGGCGAACAAGATGTCTAATCTGCTAGCTGTGAGGTACATCAGGGATCCAATCATACTACGATATTTCGTTTGGTCAATCATGATCCCTGAGTGGTCCTCATCTAGTTTGGTTCGATCAATCATGGGGGTGTCAACAGGGTCACTTGAATCAAATCCAAATTTCTTTAAAATTTCATTTGCATATTAAGATTGATTTATGAAAATGCCTCCGGGACTTTGTGAAATTTGTAATCCCAAGAAAAATGACATTTGTCCCATCATTGACATTTGAAACTTTGAACTCATTTCATTAGAAAAGCGATCACATTCCATTGGGTCAGTCGAGGCAAAAATAATATCATCAACATAAATTTGAACATGAGTTAAATGTTTGCCTGACTTCTTGGTGAACAATGTAGGATCAACTGCTCCTTTACTGAATCCGGTTGATAGAAGAAACTTTGACAGTGTATCATACCATGCCCTTGGAGCTTGCTTTAAACCGTAAAGAGCCTTCTTCAGACGATAAACGTGAGTAGGATGCTCTTGATTCACAAATCCTTCAGGTTGGCTGACGTAGACGACTTCTTTAAGATCTCCGTTCAGAAATGCCGTCTTTACATCCATCTGATAGACTACCATGTTCTTACTTGCAGCATTGGCTAAGAATATTCTGATTGCCTCGATTCGAGCCACTGGAGCAAATGATTCTTCAAAGTCTATACCCTCCTCTTGACGGTATCCTTTAGCAACTAATCGAGCCTTGTTCTTTAACACATCACCATGCTCATCAAGTTTCACTTTGAAGATCCACTTTAGAGCAGTGATCATAGCACAATCTGGAGCAGTACTAATTCCCATACATCAAGTCGATCAAACTCATGAATTTCTTCTTGCATGGCATTGAACCAGCATCTTCATCCATGGCGTTTTTAACATCTTTTGGTACGATCTTAGAGAGTACGGAGTTGAAGAAGCACCATAAGGCATCTGTTGCAAGTTGTTTCCGTGTGGATACAGGATGAGAGGGATTTCCAATGATGTTTTCCAATGGATGATCGTGAGTCCATTTACTGAGGTGTTCATGTGGCAGTGGTTGAGGGACTAAAGTAGCAGAGTCGATGTCTCCGGAAGAAGATGGTTCTGATGAAGATTCAGGAGCAAATACATTTTCAAATGGAGCATCTTCGGGAGTAGCAAAGGGATTAACTTCATTATTGATACCAGACATAGTTCCATGATGTACCCTCGAAGTTTGATGATTTGTTGATGAGACAGAGTGATCGCAGTAGGCTTCTTGACTTAATGATATTGAGATTGAAGGATTGATGTCATTCACGGGAATATGAGCAGACCTCTGAAGTAGGAATTATTAGTTCATTAGCACTTGGCTCACAATGTTCATCAAACATGGGATCAAACAATTTCTTTAAATCATCTTCAGATGGAGGTACATATGGAGTTTCGGAAGAAGAATTTGGTATTAGGGATGAACTAATGGGACTGTCTTGAAGTGCGGGTCCTGAACTGGAGTGTCCAGGAGCCATAGGACCACTGCGATAGAAACTCTCTCGGACTATCTTTATCAACCCATATGTAGACAATTTGAAGTGACCACTGAAAAAGAAAACCTGATATACCAAACTTGAAACTGAAGAAGAATTCCATGCATTTGCATCTTAAGCTCGCCTTTGTGAATTTTAACTTCAATCTCAAATAAGTGATAATTGATTAACTCAAGTAATCACTTGTGTCAAATGCCCATCACGTGAATAGACGTACAACCGGATGTACGTCGATCCACTGAATGAACCGGAACAAATGATTTCTCGACATTAATGCATTCTTCCTAAAGGTATACATGTAGAGACTGATCTGGAAGATTCACCACAAATGTCTTCGAGCAAATGAGGTAGTCATTTTCCTTAATGTTCATGTGGTTGATTTATAGCGTGCACAATGAGAGGAACAATAATCCGTAAAGATTTGGCAAAGGAATACCAAAGATCGGATCATTATTCAATAATGCAACTTACAATATCATGATAGTCATTATGAACGCCTTGTGAAATAACTGGAGATAAGGTTTCTTGAGAATTCCAAGAAGTACTTCTTAGATGGTGAACCAGTTGAGTCAATAGTACGGAGCATGAGCTTCAGAAGCTGGATGATCAACATTCGTCGAAGGTTGAAGGTACTCATCAAACATATCTTTGAAAAACAATGAATCCCAAACATTGATTCCTAATTATCCTTAGTAAGTGAAGCATTAGGCGTTGGAGGAGAGTCATCAAAAATCAAAACAATGAATCCCAGTTATCCTTAGTATATTCACTCATAATCAAAAAGAATATACACTCATCATCATCAAAAATAAAGTCGTATAACCATTATTCAAACATCCATCATCATGTAGTATATTCACTCTTCTCCCCTCAAAAATTGCATCCGAAGTTGCCATTTTTGATTTAGCAAGTGAATAAGAGTATACACCAATGAACATAGATCCACTTGATGATTGAATGAGCGTGGAAAAACATGAAGCTTGTTGATGAAGAATGTAGATGAGTATGGCCATTCATGAGAGAATTTCTCTTTAGTGAAGATAAAGCGCACAGAGGAGCGTACACTTTTCTTTTCTTTGAAGAACGGGACCTGAAGTGTTATCTGCAGACACCATAATGATGAAGAACGAGGCCTGAACTGATGTGAGCAGGCGTCATTGTTTAGAGCCCAGTCATATGTTTAGAGACGCCCGAATCCAAATACCAAGGGACGATTTGTACGACCTGCTTTGGACAACAGACGAAGACAGAGAATTGGAAACATTGGATCCCCACGTGCTCATGGGGTCCTTTTGGTTAGCACAAACAATCTTTGAATCGGCAGAAACCCTAGGTGCAATGTCATTGTCACTAGGAGCTAAACTAGTAGAAGCATCGGACTTAGTCGAGGGACATTTTGTGCTTAATGGGATTGTTCTACCAGTTGGCTTCCAAACCTTAACAGGCACTACTCTAGGCATAGTGGATCTAGTTAAGGGGCAAGGTTTGCCATTCGTGAATATTCGACTTGTTGGCTTCCACTGAAATCCTACATTGGTAAAACCTTCCTGTAGGTTTCGGATTGCTTAATCTGTTTCGCTCTCCAAACTTTCTTAACCGGGTTATGAATCTTAGACCTCAGAAATAACACATCACATTTATCATGATTACCAGAAATTAAACATTTTTTGCATGTTTTGCAGACAGCATAAGGCCTCGAATTATTTTTAGTAAGCTTAGAGCTAATACTAGAACTAACACGATTCTTTTTGTTTAAATCAAACTTCTTGTCCCTATGGTGTTCTTTCACTTCCTTATCATGAACACTTTTAGTTTGCGTAATCCTATCCTTCTTTGCATGGCTTCTAGGTTTTGACCCGCTAACTTTAGTGTCAATCTTAACATCTGTAGAAGTAACGAAGGGAACATTACATGGCTTCACTACTTTCTGCATTCCTGGTCTAGAAGTCTTTGGGATCTGAAATTCTAGGAGGCACATCACAGGTTTCTTGCTTGAATTTAGATATGGAACAAGACATATCAAGGGTCACATGCTTGGCTTTAGGCATAGAACGGATTTCTTGTTTGGCACTAGGCATAGAACAAGGCTTCACAGCTTTGCCTTTTTCACCTAAGGGTTTTGGACATGTTGCAATTACACATTCAAGCAGCTCTTGAGATCGTTTGGCACGGAGGCAAGCAAACCTCATTTCACTATCAAGAGGTTTGTTAATGAAATCCTCTTCGACAATCTCACGGAGACATTCTAGACTATCCTTAAGGTGAGCACAGTAGTCATGAAAAGCATGTTCATTATTCCTAAGATGAGGAGGAATATATTTAACTGTCACAGTGTATTTGCAATCTAAGGGTGATTTTGAGACAACATTCTTATTGAAAACAAGTGGCAGTTTTCCATTTCCCTTACTTCTCAGATTCTCAATTTCCTTTTGTAAAGACGTTATTTTTTCGTTGTTTTGGTCACGGGTGACGTTTATTGAATCATATAACTCTTTAAAATGTCGTTTAACCTTTTCATTTTCATCTAGAAAACTTTTGTTTTCCTTTTGTAAAGCATTTACTAGGTTTTGAAGATGAAACGTTTGAGAATTCGAAGAATCTAAAGGAGGAGGCATTTGGCTGTCATATTGTTCGTTTGACCCTTTAATTGAGAGATTTGGGCTTTCAACTTTCGGATCGTGTTGCAATGAGCTTGAATCTGTTCATCACGTTTGTTAATTTGAAAAGCTGCATCAAACTCTGGAGCATCTGAAGATGTCTTGATATTTGAAGTTTTGACATTTTCTTTGAGATGTTGATATTTGAGTTGTAAATTAAAATGCTCAACTTCTAGTTTAGAAAAATGTTTAACCAAATTGTCGTGATCATCCAGTTCAATTTTCTCGTTTAGTTTAGAATTAGTTTTTCAAGCTCAATGACACGATCATGGGAGACTTTCAGGGCCACAGATAGTTCATGAAATTTGGAAGCATTAATAGAGCAATTTGAAGCAGTGAAAAAGATATCTTGAGCAACACATTCAGATAATAAGAGTCTCATTAAATGTATGCAAGTTCTTCCTCTCAATCTCATTATATTTTAGTGCACGCTCATAATCACTAACTTCAACTACCATTGCATCAAATTCCTTTTCCATTTCTTTAATATCTGATTTTATCCCCTTTTAAGACTCTCAAAATGATCTTTTAGTTGTTTAAAGAAAGGCATGACCTCGGTTAAATAACATTCTTTCATTTGCTCAAAACCCCTTTCCCCTTCAGTTATCCCGATGGGTGTGATCCTTTTCTTACAAGTTTTCTCAAAATCGGTAAATAGTTGAAGAATAACATATTGACTGATTAAGGTCTTGCTCTTAGTGGCAATAGTTCTAGGAACTAAATGCATTGGTGTATTTGGAGGATACACGGTCGCTTTAGGGAATTTCCTACAAGGGGATTCTTTTCAACAAGATTTTCAGCTTTTTGCAAGTCCATATCCTTTTTCGAGAACACTTGTTCAGGGGTCAATAGAGTCTGAGGCTTAAACATGTTTAAGGATATCCAATTTTCCTTAGTGTAATCATGGGGTTTTATCGTTATCTTGTTCTTTTTACACTCGGGATCTTCTAGCTTCTTATTCATTTTCTCCCTAGTGACTTCATCTGATTTCTTATCTTCCTCGGTGCACTCAGCGCAACTAGGTTTCTGTCTAGGCTTAAGGATCTCATTACCATCATACAGTACCTTATGAGCATTTTTAGCCTTTTTAATTACCTCTGGATTAGGTTCCTCAACAAGGGGAATGCTATGCTTATTGCTTAAGACTCTATGCTTAGTGATCATGTGAGCAGTCTGAATGGTATTCCCTTGTACGTACAACTTATTTTCAAGCTTGTTTTTCAAAGTTTTTAGATTGGAAAAATCATTCAAAAGTTTTGATTCCTTAGCCTTGAATTCTTGCTTAAGCATTTTAACATTTTCTTGAAGTTCGTGTTTTTGCTTAGCGGTTTTAGAAAGCTTTTCTTGTAAGGAGTTTAACTCTTGTTTTAATACTTCTTCTCTAAACCTACTTTTTCTAATAGTTGTATGCGTATTTGGACATCCATTTCCTGCTCACGGGTGGTCAACTCAAACTTAGCACTCTGTTCATAAATAGCAACCTGATCCTTATATATGTTAAGCTCAGTGGTAAGGGAATCATCGGGCACAAATGCAGCGTACTCATGCAGTTCATAATCATCATATTGAGTAGAAGATGCACAACTAGGTACAACAGAAACATCCATGCAACTTACCTGAGCATTGACATGCACAGGCTGTGACGGGTGCATCTCTTTCTTGGGTACATCCGAAGCTTCCATGGAGCGTTCCTTTGCATTAACTTGCACAGGTTGTGTCGGTGCACCTCTCTCTCTGTGAATTTGAGCACGAAGATTCCATTTTCCATTATCCGACTCATCATTTTTGTTGTCACGACATTCGCATTCAGCAACACCCCGATTCTTCAACATATACATTACCCAACTTATCACAACAATCTTTCAACGCACGACACTCATTCACGTCTTCATTCTTATGAGCAGATTCTTCAATGTACTTTTTCACATTATCTATGAGTTGGATAAATGTCTCAATGAATTCTGAATTTCCATTCCAAAGGTATGTTTTTGAAGGAAATTCGGTCAAGTGTTGATCGTAATCTGCTGAATATTCCCCACGATGAATGGTGAAATTGTTTGTAGACTACTTGAAGAGCTGCACTGGAACCATCCTTTTGAACCTCTTTATTGGTAAGTTGCAGCTTTAAGTGTTCTAAGTTCAACAGAAAGCTTCTTGTCAATGTAGGTAAGTCCTGGCGGAAAAGAGCACTACATGTTCGATCCCCGCTATGGATAACATTGTATGAGGTGCGGATGAAGTAGCTGATAGGGCTCAATGCTGCATTCCATTTGCATGGCATTCAGTAGCAGGTGCAATTCATTCTCATTGTACTTTCGAACATGAAGATTTCACATCCTCATTGTTTAATTCAAACATCTTTAATCGTTCATTGTAGCAATCATTAACATTATTGTCCACAGCATCATACAATTTAAGCAATTCGAAATCAGGGTCAGTAGAGTAAGGAGAGTAAGACATGATGTGGTGGAATGCACGGGATTTTACAAGTCTATGATTTAAACCGAGAAATAGAATCTTTCGCGGGATTTTACTGAATCAAGAGAAAACCGTAAACAATCACTCAAGACTCTAGAAGATAAAATACTAAATCGCTAGAAGATAATGCACTAAGTCGCTAGAAATTAATGCACTAAGTCGCTAACCCTTAATTCGCTACACCCCTAAGTCGCTAGAGTCCCAAGTCAGCTAAGAAAAGCAAGTTAAGCTAAGTAGTAACTCGCTTCTGACAGACCAAGTCGCTAACCAAATTTTTGGCAAAGAATTAAGCTACACAAGTTAAGCTAGAGACACAAGTCGCTAAAGAGCAACTCGCTCTTGACCAAGTCGCTACCACAAGTCGCTAACCGTAGTGGAGAATCCACTACTTGTACTTTAACTCGCTAGATCTAACTCGCTAGCTCCAACACTGTAAGTCGCTACAAAAATGTGAAGCAAGTCGCTACCAAGAAAATATTCCGTGAACTAAGTCGCTAGCTTGAAAAAACCATATAAACCTCACTTTTCAATCCAAAAACAACCCAACCAAGATGATTCAAGCTTACCAAATGAAAACCTAAACACTTTTGATGATTCTAAACATAAAAGTACCAACAAAATTCAAACTTTAACACAAGAAATCAACCAAATGATGCAAAAACCACTAAACTTTTTCAAACTAAAAAACCACCTAAAAATCACTATAAATCCAAAGATGTGCACGATATGATCTAACCTGGCTCTGATACCAATTGTTGGATATAAGTTTTCACATACACATCATAACATTAACACAAGGTAGCATATAGATGGAATTCTAGAGAGAGAAAGTTAGAGGTTTAGGGAACTTAGTGAGAGAAAGTGAAAGATATTATTATGAGCTCCAACTCTCTACCTTGGGAGGTAGAGAGTATTTATAGTCTTACATAAAACGCCACACATCGGGCGTGGATCGGCATACTGATGGGTAAAGACCGTCCGTCCTCCACGGTGTTACTTAACTAAATACTACTTAACTTAAAATAACTACGACTACGAGCTTTCTAACGATTACATATACTTGAGGTGACCGACTCTTTAATACCTGGAATTTCTAATTCCTAACACTAACCATTATTCAATGAATCTAGACAACTTGTAAATACAAGTCGCCACCAGTACTTGAAACAAGTCGCTAGGAAGAAAAACGATGTATAACAAGTCGCTAGTATTTTCCGGCGAGTTTTCCGACTAATATATTCCGTTCAGCTTCAAACTTACTCAGAAAAATACACAAAGGATGCACCTTTTTTACCCCTTTTGACAACAAATGAAGACCACATAAATGAAGACCAACAATACACTTCACGGATATTGGTACAAAAAAAGTTATATAAATATGATGAAACAAAAAACTGTTTGGACAATTTTGACACAAAAACAGGTATTTTTATCCTTTTGAATAGACCAGATAACCTTTTTGACCATAAGGGACACAAACATATGTTAAAACTGTTTTACCACAATTTCAGAAAAAAAAACTTTTCCGACAACAAAAATTATATAAAAAACAGTTAAGACAAGATTCGAACCACAAACAAATCATCAAAACACAAAAACCTTGGCTCTGGTACCAATTGTAGGATCTTAAATATTATTGTGTTTGATGATTCGGGTGGTCTTGGATGATGGAAATACAAGTATGCCATGTTTTAGAGAGAGAAAGAGTGAGAGGGTATTCTTGGTAGAGACTTGCTTAACAAATTATGAAAGGTTAGATTATGAGAAGCACCACCCCTTCCATGGATGGAAGGGGTATTTATAGTTACAATGAATACGTCCTCCTATCGGACTGTGGATCAGGCATACAGTAGCTAAAGACCCGTCCTTCCTCCACGGTGTTACACTACGCTAAACTAAAGTAATAACTAACTAATAAACTGATAAATAACGATATGTCTACGAGCTAACTTATGCTAAATTATATTTGGGGTGACCGACACTTCACTATGGAATTTCCAATTCCTAACATGATAAATAAGCATGCATACACATATTGAACATAGGGTAGACTTGATGATAATATGGATTAACAAACTTATCTGATGATGTAAAGAAGGGTTTGGAACCCTAAAATACTGTCCAAGTCAGACTACACACGAACTAGGTTTTCTCTCCAAAATTCTACCTCTCTAAATGCAGAAATTCTATATATAGATTTACAAGTGCGACGACGTCGCCTTTTGCTGGTGACGTCGTCTGGTCGCCGTCTTTAGGGTTTCGTTTGGGCCAAGTCATCATTGGTATGGCGTCCGTTGATGAGTGTGCGTCGTCTGTCTTCATTAAGGACGTCTTCTTGAGATGGTTCTTGGCCGTCTGGTGTAGAAACTAAGGGAGACGCCTTACAGATATTAGGCGTGACACCGTCAGGCTTTAGAACCAAATTTCACCTGAGTTGTCGCTTGCATTCTAATTAAAGAACTTCCTGAGGGACGGCGTCGCCCTTTGGGTTGGGACGCCGTCAGGCTTGCAGAATTGCCTTGGATCTTGACTTTGCCTTTTTCTTCATTTTTTCGCTCCTTTTCGTCCAAATATGCTTCGTTCCAACATTTTGCTTCCAAAAGACCTAAAATGTGAAAAGGAACTGTTAATACAAATAAGCCGTAAAAACGTTTATTTATATTTTGCGATCTTCTAATGTTTTGTCGATAACAAACGTAAAATCATTTTAACGAAACAAATAGAGTACATAAATAGTTTGAGTTAATAGTTTTCTAACACACTTACGTTTTCACATAAAACACTAAAACAAGCTTAAGTGCTTTTATGATTTAGATATATATTTACAACAACTAGTGTTTACATATTGGGTTAACATATACTTAAACTAAGTATACTAAAATGGGTAAAAACATGTAAATACTAAAATGGGTAAAAACATGTAAATACTTAAATGGGTAATAAACTAGCAAATGGTATTGACCCATAACCCATGGTTTTATATATACCACTTAACCATGTTCATTGTATCCTTAAGATACATTGCATCTAGAAAGAAAACCATGGATCAACCCATAACCCATGACCCATGACCCATAACCAAAAATACCCATGGGCAAAGAGGAGCGTTCCACGGATCCCTGGCTTTGTGCTAGCCGGATCCCAAGTGGAAGGGATCCGTGGGATCCGGGGAACAGTAGAGAATTTTCTCTATAAATAGAGAGCCATTTCTTCCTTTCTATGCATGACCTTACACACATACTTCCCCAAAGTATTCTAACCCTCTAACCTCAGATCTAAGTGATCTATGTAGTTTGTCTTTTGTTTTTGTGTGATACTCTAGGTTCCTCTTAAAGGAGAGATCACCATTTCTTGAAGACGTGCAAGCTCAAGTCCATGAGTTGCCATGCTTCGTCATCATCAAGACAACTAAGGTTCTCTTGTTGATAGTTCTTCCTTTCTCCATAGATGTTGGGTTGAAGGCATTAGTGAAGAATGCCGAAAGTGTCAAGATGAAAGCATTAGTGAAAGATGTTCATCATCCATGTCAAAGCATAAGTGAAGAATGCTAAAGGTGTCAAGACGAAGACATTAGTGAAGGGTGCCAAGCGTTGTGTCAAAGGCATTAGTAAAGGATGCCGAAGAATCCAATCAAGTCGCATTTGAGAAGAATGCCTAGGTCGTATAATCGATGAGGTGCATCGTTGTACATATAAGTATTTGTTTGTTTGTTTCCAAGGATGGTGATATCCTTGATGAAGGTGTAACAAGGAATTGATCTCCTTGATATTAGGTGTTGTGTTGTGAAGGGTAGTAGTTCCTCCATAGTAATGGAACTAGGTGCTTAGCCTAGTACCTATTAAAGGGTATGCGACGTTGTGATAGGATTAGTTCTCCTAAGGTGTGAAAGAACTCGGTGGTTAGCCTAGCACCGTATAAAGGGTAGGCGACGTTGTGTTAGGTGTGGTTCACCTTGGTCTGAAAGAACTTGGTATTTAGCTTTGTACCGGAAAAAGGTTAAGCGACGTTGTGAAGGCTTCTCCGCCACAAGGAGTTGGTGTAGTGCTTACGAACTCTCGAGCAGGTGACTCGGGGAGTGGAGTAGTGCAAGGAAGGTGTCCTTGTAGCCGAACCAATATAAATAACTTGTGTCGTGGTGATGTGCTTCTTACTCTTTATCTTTCATTACACGCTTATATATCTATCTATCAACGTCCAACATAAACAACCAAATAGATTAACATAAGTCGATCTAAATATTTAAAAGGAAGTTTTAAATTGGTAAAACTATTCAACCCCCCCTTCTAGTTTTCCACAATTGGCATCAGAGCTTCGTTACTAAGTTTCTTAAAGTATGTTGTACTTTAAAGACTTGATACGATCCGTGTATGTTTGAAAACTACAAAGAAGGATTTTTTTTGTTAGTCATATTTTCTTTTAAATCATTTTGTTGGACATTCATAGATGATTCTAACCACTTTTGTTTTTAAGAAATCTTCATGCTAGAATATCTCCAAAATCTTCATTCAAAAATTAAGGAAGTCAACATTCAAGGAAGGATCTAAAAAGTAATCACAACTTACGTACCCCAAGTACAAAGGATTACTTCAAAAGCTCATGAAGTATTTTTGGTGTTATGCCAAACCAAGAAGCATAGAGGTATGTTTTAATGTTCATTAGATAGGTTACACGAGTTCCATTTATTGTCATAAGTTCTCTTTGTTTATTAATCACTAACATCATTAGAAGTCTCTTCGTCACCTTTTCGTCTTTTTCAACATCAGGAATGATATTATTTTTTTTCTTCAAATTAACGCCGTCATCACATAATTCAAAAACAATCTTCATCTAATATCTCCGAACTGGTTTTTAGCAAGCTAATTCATAAGCCTACTACAAAAATAATGCCAAACAACTCCTTTTCTGTCCACAGTAGCCGGATCCCTCTAGTTGTACTAGCCGGATCCCAAATACAAAGGATCCGGGGGAACCGTGGAACAGAACTCAGCTATACGCTTTCAAAAATTCACCACTGATCTTTTTCCCTCTATTCACATAACACAAAAATGACTAAGCTACTGAATCCATCCTCATTGGCTCCCATACTCTCAAGTATTCCTTCCTAGAACACCATTGTAAGTAATTACATTAACTTGTTCTAATTTTCATCATCCTCATCCTAGGGTTTATGGTATCTTATTTTTTTTAATTAATTTAATTAGGGCTTTTTAAATTAATCATTAAAAGGGGCTTTTAACAAAATCATATTGTGTTCACAACATTGTTAATACAAATCAAAACCATAAACCCATCCCAACTAATTTTACCTAATTGGAAAATTTGTATTTTTAGGACCAACCATGCCCAAAGCTACTCAACAAGATCATCATGACACCATTCACTACCTTACTCATTACTATCGTAAAAAGGGATTGACCAAAACTGACCGTAAAATATTCAAAAGCCTTGTAAAACGACTTATCCACGAAGGTCGTGTAGTCAAGGAATGTTTCCTTGAAGATACCGACATTCGTCAAGTTTTCTCGACAATCAACTTTGATTGTCTCCTTGACATAGATGAACAAATTTGTCCGGTTTTCATTTTTGAATTTTACAAAAGCATTAGGATCATTCGAAACGTCGATGATAGCATTTCAATCGCTTTCATCATCAATAAACAAAACTTCATTCTTCCTCTCAACACATTTGCTCAAATTCTTCGCATTCCTTGTGAAGGAATTTGTATGTACTCACAAGATTGGGCAATTAATGCTCAAAACCTTGGACTTGATCCTAAGCCTCTCTATAACACTCCTATTGATGAACCCGAAACCATCCGAGACACTATTTTCAAAATAAGAGCCGACCAATCCCGTTTCGACCGAAACAAGAAGCTCATTCACCGTAATCCCTTTCAAATGGAACTTTTCGAAATGCATCCCACGTTTAAAAAATGGGAAGAAATCCTTAGGGAAAATGTCATTAGCCTAGTTGGAAACAAAGATCATCCAAACGCATATCTTGTGCAAATGATCTATTGTCTTATCCACCAAAGGCCATTTAATCTTGCCTATTACATGGTAAGGAGAATGGCTGGGGTATTCAAAGCTTCCAACATGGTACTTCCGTATGGTATGCTTCTAACACGACTTTGTAAGTATGTTGGTACATTGCAACCATCTCCTATCAACGATGATCATTACCTTTCCGATCACGTCATGGTACCTCTTACCAAACGACCCTCTAAACGGTTCATGGTCAATGGAGAGAAACCGGAAGCTCTCTCGGACTCCTCGGCCGGTGAAGGAGAAGAAGATGAAGAAGATGTCGACCCCGTAGCCAACATCAAATTGAAAATCCTTGAATACCACAAACAACTTCCAACCATTCCAAACGAGACCGCGGAATTTAAGAAATTGAGGGGCATGATTCAAAACCTCGCATACAACCTCACTAAGCCGTCAAAAAGGAAAAGAAAGGATTGACGAAAGAGACAATAGGATTGTGCTTATTTTCTTTATCTTATGTTTGGATGATTACATTTTAGCGCTTTCGGTTTATGGTAACTTGGATATTGTCTTTTCATCATGGTTCTTTAAACTAGTGTTTTGTGATAAACATGCTTGTTTCTATTGTTTGTCTTTGGATTTACTAGTGTGCATAAACTGCGCATCATTTCTGTGTTAGTTCTGATCTGCAAATGCCGGATCCCTAGGATTAGCCTAGCCGGATCCCTCCCTTGAGGGAACCGCGAGAACCGTGACATCAGATCAGCAATATAGCATTCATTACATCAAAACGGCTTTTTAGATAACATCACATTAGCTTAGCATATGATTTTAGAACCCAACTAAGTCCACTTCAAGGATGAGAAAGGTTAGACTCACTAAAGGCTTACCTAAGATCTTGGTCTAATTTTATCAACACATCTAAACTCACCATATTTCCGCTTCAACTACTCACAAATTTTTCTATCCCTCAAAACACTTAAAGAGGACAAAATTAAACATTTTTGGAAATTGCTTCTAGTCATGTCTATCTCAAAGTAAGACAAAAATTAGTTTTTCAATTCTTGTGATTTTTAAGAATTTCTCTAAATATCACCTCAAGCTTAAATCTGATCACTAGGATCATTTATTATGACTTGACACCTTCACAACTCTTAGTGTTATCCTTAGACATCCATTGGTAGCCATCTTATCCCATCCTCCTTCCATAAGAAGCAATCATTTGCTATAACACTTATTACCTTTGGTCATTCAAATACCCTTTCATCTTAAACACTTAGGAGAACTGAAACATTCAAAATAAGATAGGCTTTAGCTCCTAGAAACCTCATTTCAAACCTGTCATAAATGCTGAGAGCCGGATCCCTAGGATTAGACTGGCCGGATCCCTCCAAGGAGGGAACCGTGGGATCCGGGTGACAGTTTATGTCAAACATAGCTAAAACAATCATTTCAACTCATCTTCCTAACTCAAACACTCCATCTCATCTTAAATGAGTTCCTAGATCAGTGAAACTCTGAATCTCAACCTTGTGCATGTTAATCATCACATTTCCAAGAACATTAGTGGATTAAGTCTTAAATGCAATTGCAAAGTTCTTCCCTTTATAACCCATATTGTCAAGAACACTTTAGTCATCAAACACAAACATAATTATCAGCAATTGCAACCATCCTCCTTAGTCATCTCATCATGAGAAAAGCTCCTAGTGCTTACTCATCCACTCAAGAACCACCATAGAAACATGCTAGAATCATACACGAAGTTTCCTCAACCGAATCATCTCCGGTTAAGTCCACCAATGCTAGGATTTCCCCTACACCAAGGAAACCAATCAAACTAATCCCCAAGAAGAAAGTTCCCACTAAGATTTCATCACTAAATTCTACTATACCAAACATACCCTCCACAACTCAACCAACATCATTAGTGCCTAGAGCCACCTCACAATCATCTCCACACTCTCACAATGTAGAAGATTTACCCTCTTGGCCATCTCATCTTTCACCATTACCAACTAATTCACTTGAAAAGATTGAGCAACAAAATCAAAGTGTTGAATCAACACTTGCTCCTAAAGCAAACTCTATCATTCCTCCCAATAGTCCATTTTGGATTATGAGAAGACATCAAAGGCAACCATCCGACCAAATGGAAGTTGATGCTTCTTTACCTCTACCCTGAAACATTGTAGAGCCACCACTTAATGAGCCTCCACCAAATCCTCCTTCATTTGAAGATCCTCAACCCACTTCACTTGAACTTTCACTTCAAAAACTCAAAACCATGACAAGGATTGCTATCATTGTAAACATGTTGAAAGGTTGATACATGAACTACGTGAAGAGCAACGTTTCATGTTTTATCACCTCCTCGAACGTTTCGAAGAGGTTAACAAGCCTAAACTATAATGAGCATCATATTCAAAAGTTCAAACTTAGAACGTTTAGGAAACCTTTCTCATCCTTGATCATCATTTAGTCTTAAGTTGAACCTTGAATTTGGGTTACTCTTTAGCATTAGCAGCACTTGTTTGGCTAGTTTATTCTCTTAGTTTTAGAGATTTGATTATGTATCTCTTGTTTTATTGAATGAATATCTATATGCTATATTTATTTAGTGCATTGTGCTTGTTATTTCACATCATCATTAGCATTGAATGGAACATTCTCATTGCTGAAGAAACTATCAAACAGATAGCCGGATCCCTCCAAGAAGGGAACCGTGGGATCCGTGGTACAGAAGCACAAAATTTCACTAACTTGAGTTTTTCTTGCAGGAAATTATGCACTATACTCTTGTTTTCTAACCTTTGTTTTGTAGTTATTCAAAATACACATGAAGATATTGACACCATAAAGCTAGGGGGAGCTTTGTGTCAAACAACATTACAAAATCATTTGCAACTTAATCCAATTTTGGATTACACTTCATGACACCCCATTGCAACATTGCAATATTCAAGGGGGAGCATGCTTTCGTCACTTAGACGAACCATTTGCAAACTTAATTGCAAACACAATTAGTTTATTTTACGTTATCTCCTTGACGCCTTTTTCAAAGGGATGGACTCGTCAAGGGGGAGTTAAGACGAGTACCATTCCCGTCACTTGCTCTCTTTACATTATTTTTACATATTCTTTTATAAAAATTGTGTTAGTTTCTTTTAACACTTTATGTTTCGACAAAAAGGGGGAGAAGAAAGTAAAAACTACAAATTCAAACTTCTACGAATTTTAGATTTTTCTTTAAAATAACTTTATGTTTTGTCATCAACAAAAAGGGGGAGATTGTTAATACAAATAAGCCGTATAAACGTTTATTTATATTTTATGATCTTCTAATGTTTTGTCGATAACAAACGTAAAATCATTTTAACGAAACAAATAGAGTACGTAAATAGTTTGAGTTAATAGTTTTCTAACACACTTACGTTTTCACATAAAACACTAAAACAAGCTTAAGTGCTTTTATGATTTAGATATATATGTACAAAAACTAGTGTTTACATATTGGGTTAACATATACTTAAACTAAGTATACTAAAATGGGTAAAAACATGTAAATACTAAAATGGGTAAAAACATGTAAATACTTAAATGGGTAATAAACTAGCAAATGGTATTGACCCATAACCCATGGTTTTATATATACCACTTAACCATGTTCATTGTATCCTTAAGATACATTGTATCTAGAAAGAAAACCATGGATCAACCCATAACCCATGACCCATGACCCATAACCAAAAATACCCATGGGAAAAGAGGAGCGTTCCACGGATCCCTGGCTTTGTGCTAGCCGGATCCCAAGTGGAAGGGATCCGTGGGATCCGGGGAACAGTAGAGAATTTTCTCTATAAATAGAGAGCCATTTCTTCCTTTCTATGCATTACCTTACACACATACTTCCCCAAAGTATTCTAACCCTCTAACCTCAGATCTAAGTGATCTATGTAGTTTGTCTTTTGTTTTTGTGTGATCTTCTAGGTTCCTCTTAAAGGAGAGATCACCACTTCTTGAAGACGTGCAAGCTCAAGTCCATGAGTTGCCATGGTTCGTCATCATCAAGACAACTAAGGTTCTCTTGTTGATAGTTATTCCTTTCTCCATAGATGTTGGGTTGAAGGCATTAGTGAAGAATGCCGAAAGTGTCAAGATGAAAGCATTAGTGAAAGATGTTCATCATCTGTGTCAAAGCATTAGTGAAGAATGCTTAAGGTGTCAAGACGAAGGCATTAGTGAAGGGTGCCAAGCGTGGTGTCAAAGGCATTAGTAAAGGATGCCGAAGAATCCAATCAAGTCGCATTTGGGAAGAATGCCTAGGTCGTATAATCGATGAGGTGCATCGTTGTACATATAAGTATTTGTTTGTTTGTTTCCATGGATGGTGATATCCTTGATGAAGGTGTAACAAGGAATTGATCTCCTTGATATTAGGTGTTGTGTTGTGAAGGGTAGTAGTTCCTCCATAGTAATGGAACTAGGTGCTTAGCCTAGTACCTATTAAAGGGTAGGCGACGTTGTGATAGGATTAGTTCTCCTAAGGTGTGAAAGAACTCGGTGGTTAGCCTAGCACCGTATAAAGGGTAGGCGACGTTGTGTTAGGTGTGGTTCGCCTTGGTGTGAAAGAACTCGGTATTTAGCTTTGTACCGGAAAAAGGTTAAGCGACGTTGTGAAGGCTTCTCCGCCACAAGGAGTTGGTGTAGTGCTTACGAACTCTCAAGTAGGTGACTCAGGGAGTGGAGTAGGGCAAGGAAGGTGTCCTTGTAGCCGAACCACTATAAATAACTTGTGTCGTGGTGATGTGCTTCTTACTCTTTATCTTTCATTACACGCTTATATATCTATCTATCAACGTCCAACATAAACAACCAAATAGATTGACATAAGTCGATCTAAATATTTAAAAGGAAGTTTTAAATTGGTAAAACTATTCAACCCTCCCTTCTAGTTTTCCACATGAACGATTTTAAGTAGTAACAGATATAAAATGTATCTATTTAGGGCTTAAATGACCCCCTAAAAATGTGTTTTAAATCCTTATCATGTTAACAGTCTTAATTGCATTTCCCCCACCCGTATTAACATAACTACTAGCTAAATTGGTTGTAGGAGTACTTAATAGTGGCGCATTTCTACTTTTTGTCACAACAATATGAGCCTCTTGCAATTTTACCAAACAAAACACATCACTATAAGTAGCAGACCTAAACATCCTCACATCATATGTTATCTCATCTTTCAAGCCACCAATGAATAAACTAATAGT
The DNA here is from genome assembly GCA_910596185.1 of Chrysanthemum makinoi. Lineage (NCBI taxonomy): Eukaryota > Viridiplantae > Streptophyta > Magnoliopsida > Asterales > Asteraceae > Chrysanthemum > Chrysanthemum makinoi. The sequence continues at coordinate 310,245,780 of OU343222.1, read as the reverse complement.
TTAAGATTCAGGAAAATCAACTTTATCGACTTTATTCAATAGTGCTTCAAAAGATTCTTGGTATACCTGAACAGATGTAGACTACTTGAGATTCTTTAATTCCATCACATGGTCTTCAAAAACTGACTTAAACCTCTTCCTAACATTTGTTTCATACACATTTTGAGTGACCAACTCCCCAAATCTTCTCATAAACTGTTTATTCCAATCAGAGTTGGCAATCTAGACCCGTTTGGGTCTAGATGTGTATATACAAAAAGTGATAATTTGTACGTTGAAGTTAGTCTAACAAACCGGGTAGACCCAACATACTTCTTCTAATAACTTTAAAAATGACCCAATTAGACCCACGAGGTGTTCAGACGAACTTTAACGCATAAGTTCCACTTTTTATATAAACCCATCTAGACCCAAACGGGTCTAGATTGCCAGCTATAATTCCAATTAAGAGATTTCTGAAACACATGCACTGAAACAAGCCTGATCTTCTGGTCATCATCATCAATGTGGCCCATTTCAAAGAATCTTTGAACCCTATAGAGCCATCCCTACACATCTTCCCCATCAAACTTAGGAAACTCTATCTTGGACAACCTACCATACTGATTGATGTTCTGACCAGTTTGACTACTAAAGACTTCTCTCTTTTTGCTAGGACCCTCTCCATTATCAAATCTTTGTTGCATTAACCTCATATCAGCAGTCAAAGTAGTTACAACACTAATGTTGCTAACTGAATTGCCAAACTCTCAACAGTATTCTTACTAGTATTGGTACTTTCTTGGCGATTAGTACCATTATCAATAGATCTTGTGTGCACCATGTTCTTTCTATTTCTTGACCACCACTTATTCAGATGCAAGAACATAGAGAAAGTTTACAAATTCAGAAGTGAAATGAAATGAAATGAAAATGAAAACGGGTATTTAAGGGCGTTTGGGAAAGTTAACCAACTTTCCCGCCATTTTATGTTTGCCTTTTTAGTTTGGCTTTGTTTGACTTTTTTTACTTAAATTCAGCTTGTTACAAGATGATATGAGGATTAGGTTTGTGTGGCTGTAATTTGAAAAGATGCAAGTTAGGCGTGAGTTTTGTGGAGAAAAAAATTAGGGATGTGGTGTTGTTAGATAAATTGGGGTATAAGTACTCCTTATATATCTTTAGTTTAAGTTAAATGCAATTGGGCCAAATGATGGTCATTGTTTACATGGGCCAAAAGAATTGTTGTTAGGTTGGTAATATCCGAGTTTTTGCATTTATGTATCCGAAATTTAGTCAAGTATTTAGACTAAATTTGGTTAATGGTATTTAAATAAAAAAAAGATATTTTAATGAAACTTTAAGTAATTAAATTAAATATAAAAGAAATCTATATATATAATAAACAAAGCTTTATTTGAAATTTTCCATGTCATTTAAGCCATGTGGCACTCCATCCACGTCACAAATGCCACGTCAATTAAGCCACATCATATTTTGCAATTGTCTCCTTGCCATTTCGTTGACGGTGTTTGACTTTCCACCCTCATTTCAATATTAACCGAAAATAAAGCAAGGTTACCATCTATGATATTAAACAACCATTCAATTGTTGATTGACTTTCCACCCTCATTCTTTCATCTCAAATTTCAAGCTTTGCTATTCTCAAATATGTACAAGGTATCATTCACATTTGTACAAGGTATAATTCAATCTTTTTTTTATAAGTAGTTAGACATCAATTTGATGGTCTGGGTTTTTTTAGGTACTACACATTATCCCTTCAATTTTTTACAATTAACAATCAATATGAAATTGAATTGATTGAGGGTATAAAACTATAAATTATAGTCAATTTACGACATCGTTGATTTTTTTGTAAACAGGGCTATGTCCTGACAGTGTTTTGATAATTTCAGTGCCAATGTTGTTATCAATGGAAGCACGGTTAGTCTAGGCTTGTGGGATACTACTGGTTACCTTTCAAAAATTCCAGAAACTTCATAATTTATAATTTAAATACATATATTGATCGTGTGTTATATGAAACAGGACAGGAGGAATACAACAGATTAAGACCGATGAGTTATCGCGGGCTGATATTTTCATTTTGGCTTTCTCCTTAATCAGCAAAGCCAACTATGAAAAGGTCTCCAAGAAGGTAAAGAAGATCTCATTCTTCATGAGTTTCATATTGGCTCTAATTATTTGGACATAAAGTTTGACGAGTCTTTTTCCCTTATCCTCAGCGGATCCCGAAATTGAAGCATTATGCCCCTGGTATCCCAATCGTACTTGTGTGGACAAAGCTTTGTGAGTTATTCGTTCATAAAATATTAATCTGCATTCATCAATTCACAATCAGGTTGTGCTTTGAATGTACTTATAATTTAATAGATTTGATCTCTTAATGGATTGTAGATCTACGAGTTGACATGTAGTTCTTTTTTGACCATCATTGTGCAACTCCCATTACCACTTCTCAGGTGCAAATCTTTTACACAAATCAGTACAATCAAGATATTCATAAATGACATGCTTATTATGAAAAGTAAACGTACATACATTTTATAATTTAGACAGTGTATTTAGTGCAATGGCAAAAGGTAAGACATTTAACATTTTAGTGCAATTAGTAGACAGTGAAATGCAAGTGCTTTTATAAGTAAGTTTTGTAACATTTAACCATAACAACTTTTCAAACTCACTTCACATTGGCACTGAATATTTTTCTCTATAATACAACTTTTATATAGTTATTTTGGCTCAGAGCTCACACAAAGGTTTAAGTTTTTATCTTTCATAATTAGCTCATGCCACGTATCTTCTCATGTTAATCTATATATATTAGAAAAATACGAAGCATAGTATATCATATCTCAAAGTGATTTGTTATAGATATAAGATTATTTGAGGACAAAAGATTATTTACATACCAAGGGATCAATCTTCACCATTCATTTTTATTTGATCTAATGGATGAGATTAATCTCAACAATTTAAAACCCACTTTCATCCTTTTTTTTCAAATATTAATATCTTTCAAACCGTTAATCGTTGAGCGAAAAAAAATATATCATTGCGACCAGCATTTAATTATCTTTCTATAGATAGACACTTTGATATACTTTCGACAAAATTTTTTTTCCCGCATTTTTCAAGTTTTTTTTTCTAGTTTTTTCGTTTTTTTTACTATACTGAAATTTGCATTAGAAAAATCATATATAATAAAACACTAATTTGAATATCACATGTGATATTATTGTTAAATCATATATGATATGTAATATCACATGTGATATTAGTGTAAAATCACATATGATATCATATATGATATTACATATCATATATGATTTAACACTAATATCACATGTGATATTCAATTTAGTGTTTTATCATATATGATTTTTTTCATGCAAATTTCAGTAATGTAAAATCAACGGAAAAAAAATGAAAAAAGGTGAAAAAAACGAATTTTTTTTCTTTTTTCGAAAGTATATCAAAGTGTCCGTCTATAGAAAGATAATTAAATGCTCGTCGCGACGGTATAAATATTTTCGCTTAACGATTAACGGTTTAAGAGATATTTAAATTATAAAAAATGGGTGAAATAATAAAATGCTTTTAATCTCAGACATTGATTTTTTTTAAATGAATGGTAGAGATGAGTCCCTTGGTATGTGAGAAAAGTTTGGTATGTAAAATAACTCTCTTCTTTGTTATAAATAATTAAAAATGGGTACCCTCCATGAGGAATGTATACGAATTGTGGCAAACATTAAATCTTTTAGATACATGCAGTGGGGTTTAACTCTACAAGCTACATAATTATAGTCCTCACATTTTGTCATTTGTTAATTTTGTCTCCAAATGCCACTTGACTTATTGAGTAAACGAAAAGTGTCTGTTTTGAAATTAGGAAATAATGTTTTGGCATCCCATGCCATTATGCCATCAATCCTATTTTTTGTGTTTTTGTTATGCAAAAAGTTTTGGCGGCTCATGGAGCGACCAACGTCAGTGCTTTTGTTACTCATGCAGTGTTCCTAAAAGATCATGGAAGAGATTTATTCACACAGACGGTGGTAAGCTAACTACGAGTATATGTTCAGTTAGATTGGCAAGATTGGCGGATCATAAAACGGGTTGAAAATGTCGTTTTTAAGATGGGCTGAGTGGGATGTTTGACCGCAAACTCTTTTTTGTCATATTTTTTTTCTTCTACATATTTTACACAACAACAACAACATACCCAAATCTCTGGATTATATTATTTGGGAGACTATATTGGTAAAAATTAGACTTTGAGGGAACTACAATGATGCAATATGCTTGACCCGTTTTATATCATGGGTTGAGATCAAACACAGCCCAAATTGACCCATTTATAAGTAAATGGGTCAAAATTTCCACACCCAACTCCTTTTTTTATGCTAGCAATGTAGCTGACATATGTTTATATATGTGTTCAGAAAACTCAAACAAGGCATTAGAGTATTTTTGGATTACTGACTCGTGTGCTCCTACAATAAAAGACATTGATATGCATTCTTATTTGGTTGTATTGAAATGCTAATCAGGTTGGTTACATGGAACTTTGGTGGAACTGTAACAACATGATATGCAAGCCCAACCATAAAACTGCATTGAGCATATATGGCAATTTGATTCTAATTTTCAGTATGGCCAGGTATGATATTACATAAACTACCTGTTATTTATCTATGACATATCTACAGCTATAAGTCACAAGCGCGAATGATTAAGTAGCTTAAAAACATATTAGTAATTTATGTGGTAAAAAACTGGACTCATTTGCAATGAAACTTTGCTTCATATATATTTGCCTTAACATATATTAGTAAGAACTTATCTAACCATAAGGCATGTAATTGATAATTTAATGGACCTAATGATTTGATTCATTTAAATTTCACCTAAAGATTCCGTGAAATATCTTTAAATTAATGTCTGTTATGGGTTGTTTTCATTTTTAATGGTTTAGGGTCATATCAAGGTCAATATATGTTATAGGTTGTTTTCTTAAAACCTTTTGTTATTAATAGATTTTATTTTTCCAGTTAAAGAACCACCTACATGCTTGATGTTTCTTAAAGTCCTGCTACGAAATATTCTCACGGTACAACTCCATATCATTCATGATGTAGGTCACTGTTAAGATGATGTATGTAATTTGAAGCAAACGTGTTTCATCTTAAGCTTATTTTTATTTATTTTGTTTATTATTTCATATTACACATTTGACATGTTAGAGATACACACCTAGATCAAGCCATTTATATGTAAAATAGTTATAATTTCATTTTGTAATTGAGACTATGCTCGCAGCTCACTCATTTGTTGGTTAATGTATTGCTTCTTTTTTTCAAGTGTATATACAGAAACATATTGGTATTTTAGTCTCTTGTATTCCAAGTTTATTTACGGATTCTTTTCATCCTCTTTTAAAAATATTTGAGACGTTTAAATACAATTATGAAACTTCTGCATTTAAAATAGTATTCATGTGAGCATCTTTTGAAAGACTAAGGATGTTCATTTTTGATGCGATCGGTAGAGGTTATAAAATTTTCTGTACCAATTGAAATTGATTGTAGTAATTTTCTGTTTAGATGCTTGTATATATCTAAAGTCAATGATTCTTTGTGTTGCAGATATGGTACAATAATGTTCCACACACTAAGCTGGTAGAATTTAAGGGACACCAAAACTGGGTCAAAGTTAGTGGTGAATATCTAACTTTACCTGGTTGTGGAATGCATTTTAAGTGTAGTGCCCTCCATTACGTTGATTTTATACAAAAGGTCACTATTCAACCGGTCTTATTTGTCACTATTCAACCGGTCTTATTTCATATCATTATATCTTAAGTTTTACTGTAATTTGTTAAAGATTTTTTATAATCATCTCTAAATTTTACGATATGTTAAGAAATATGTGGATCGGTAGTGCAGATTGTAGTTGATATAAGATGGGGAAATCGTTTACGAGTTGTATTGGATGTTGGATGTGGGGTTGCTAGCTTTGGATAATATCCGGCGGGAAAGTTGGTAGTATTTGCGCAATTGTTTGGGTACTTCAATTTTCATTAGCTGTATGTTTTGCCATAACCATAAAAAAAAGTCAAGGCCAATCTTTTATCAAATTTTTTGCCTAAGCCACTCTTCACACATAGTCAGCTTGACGTCGCTGTGTCTAGAGTCAAAAATCGAAAAGGATTGAAGGTTTTGATATACGAGAAGGATGGTAAAGTTTCAAACAATGCTTTGAACGTTGTTTACCATGAAGTGCTACAAAAGATTTGACCCACTGTACAATTAAATAACTATTTCAATTTTAGCTATCTTATATGAACTTATGTTTCACATTATCCGTTGTTCGTTTCTTGGTTTATTCTTGTTTGTTATTTTTAACAAATTTAATTTTCTCTTACTTTTTTTGTTATGAAAATGCACAATATTGTTTGAGAATTAATGTTAGTTGGTTTTTTTACTTTTGTACTTTGTATTTCTAACTCTTTATAAGCCGCCCGTGATTTATCACGGGTTTATAGGCTAGTAATATTATATATTAGGTCATGATAAATTGTTGATAAAATTGTCTTAGCTATCAACTGAAAGAACCAATACAGGTACTTATATACACATTCTGAAACAAATTAACTTGTTTAATTATTTTTTCATAACACATGCAAAAAATAGACTTTTTTTTTGTGACTACAATCATCTTTCAACGACATTTAAAGCACTAAAGCAGCGCACGATGTTAAAATATTAGGTGCTTTATATTCCGTAAGTTTAATAGTTTCAATTCGTTTTTACACTTTTAATTATGATATTCACAAAAAAGACACGTTTAGCGAGTCAATTTTTTTTGTCATTTTTGTCATTGAAAATCCATATTAGTAGTCTGGTAAACTATATTATGTCATAAGCATTTTGGCTGATGATTGACTTCTGAAATAAAAAAATAAAACGGAGAATTACAAGTGTATCATTCTTAAAGTTTAATATTCTCATTTAAATATCTTTCCCACTTTTATAATTACTAGCATGGTACCCGCGCAAAGCAGCGGATTCGGAGGCGAATTATTTTTAACGATTTTCTAGTTTTACGGTTTTTTTGCTGAATGTTGTTTAACGACTTATATATGCAAATTCAAAAAGTTAGTAATGTTAACTATAAACATATTAAATTTATTATATAAGTTATATTTTATTATTGTAACATGCATCCATATTAATGTCATAATTTAATGTGCAATTATGTGTTTTTAAAATATTAATTTCATAAATTAATAATAATAGCAAGTGTGTAAGCTTAAAATTTTTAAAACTTCTAAAAATAAAAGTCCTAAATGCTTTATATATAGTAAAGATATCAATGTCCTTCTCAAACTTTTGTTATTACATTAATACTTTTCTCGAACTTTAAATTCTCACATATATTTAAAAATCAATTAAATTATACTACCTCCGTCCCATAATAATTGTCCACTTTTACTATTTATGAGTCTTTCTTGTTTAACTTTGACCATTTATATTTTTATTTGTGTTATATAATACTTGATGAAAATTATACCAAATAAAAATACATTTAAAACCCAATCTATTCATATATTTTTCATCAAGTATTATATTATACAAATAAAAATATTTATGGTCAAAATTGAATAAAAAAGACTTGAAAAAGTCAAAGTGGACAATTATTATGGGACGGAGGTAGTAATTATATTGATTTTCAATTAAAAAATTATTATTTATCTATGATATTCATCATAATTATAATGTTTATATATATATTATGTCCATGATTGATGAAAGAATATGATGACGTAATTACAAAAGTTTGAATATATATAACGTTTATATATATGTATATGTATGAAAGAACTTATTGTTCGTATTTATTTGTTTGTTCATGTATACTATTTAGCCTCGAGTGATAAAAGAACATATTGATTTTGAGATATATACGAGAATTTAAAAGTTTGAGAAAAATATTGATGCAATAAAAAAAATTTGAGAAGGATATTGACGTAATTACAAAAGTGAAAATGAAATTGATGTAATTTAAAAAGTTTGAGAAGGATATTGACGTAATTACAAAAGTGAGAAGGACATTGATGTAATATTGAACTTTAGTAAAAATATAGATGTAATTGCCCTAAAATTAAAAATGCGTTGTTACAAAAGAGAAATTGTGTTTGACATAGAATCTAGTGACTGTCAACGAGAACCAAACGATATGATGAACCATGCATTCCTTTATTCCAATCTGGAATAAAATGATGAACGGATATAAAGCATAGATCTCACAATTGACATGCGAACAAGATACTGGCCCGGACACTAGTACTCCAGCCACAATATCCGCATATGGCATCACTTGGGATGTCATTTTCAGTTTGTGCCTATTTCGACTAGCTGGATATGTCAATATCAATCTTCGATTCACATCGATTTCAATCTACGATTTATAAGTTATTTGGTTAAATCAAAACATGTTAAACATCAATTCGATGGTCCGAATTTTATATTTAAATGATCGAAAAAAACCTCCTACTTTATCCATTTAGAATATAGTCAATGTGTCGACACGACCAAGCTAGTTGCTAAGAATCAATAACCACTTTGCAACTCCTGCATGTTCAACCGATGGTAATAGTTAATGGTATTTTTAGTTGTGTGTTATAAAAATGTTATTGAGGATAGTGTTTTTTTGGTTTTGTATGAGGGAAAATGGTATAAAAAGGCATTCAACTTGTCACTTTTTTCTTTTGTAGGCATCAAACTTGTAATTTTCCTATTGTAACTAGCGGTGTCAAAAATCCCGACCCGGACCCGAACCCGAACCCGAACCCGAATAAGGATACTCGGGTCGGGTTACTCGGGTCCAACATCTAACTCGGGTCAATCGGGTCAACCCGTTTAACCCGAGTACGAACTAGGGTCGGGTATCGGGTTCAATTTACCTTGCTTATTCAGGTTCGGGTCGACCCGACTAACCCGAGATAGATTTTTTTTTATTTTTTATTTTTTTATTTTATTTATTTATTTATTTTTTTTAACTTTTCTCAATCTAATTTGAAGGCCCAAGTTAGTCCATCGTTCATGTAGTAATCTTGGCCATTTTATAACTTTTCTCAATCTAGTAGGGTCGGGTTGACCCGGCCCGATTTGACCCGAACCCGACTAACCCGACCTCAAATAGGGTCGGGTTCGGGTATATTATTTTTAGTGTCGACCTGACTTGGACCCAACCCGTTTGACCCAACCCGACCAACCCGACCTGAATAACACCCCTAATTGTAACATCCAACTTTCTTAATTTTCCTATTGTAGGCCTGTAGCGCAAAAATGTGAGGTGACAATAGAAAAATTAAGGATGTTTGGTGCCTATGGATATAAAGATTAAGGAAGTTGGATGCATACAATAGAATGATTAAGAAAGTTGAATGCTACAAATAGAAAAATTAAGAAAGTTGAATGCTACAATAAAAAATTTAAAAGTTTGATGTCTATAAAAAAAAAAAGTAACAAGTTTGATGACTTTTTTTACCATTTTCCCTTTGTATTATAAGAATGTTATGTTCAACCGATGGTGATAGTTAAAAATGTGATGACGCCGATAACTATTTACGCCTAGCACCCTAATAACAGTGTTTGGGATTTCATTTTAAACTAGTTTTTGAAAAGGATAAAAAAAAATAATAAAGATAATTAAAAAAAAAAAAAAAAATTATATTTCAGAAACTACAAAGTAAAATTAGATGGCAGACTAACAAATTGAGATTGAAAATTTTCAAATCAAGAAATTTGGCATAATTACAATTTTACAAGTCATAAGAATCAACAACAAAAGAAAAACCTCCTAATTATTCCAATCCAGCGAACTACTGCAATACCTTAACTCTTGAATCAATGAGCAACTACGTATAATGGATATACTAGCCTTTAAAGATGAATAGGGACACAACTACCTGGGATCGCAAACTGTAAATGCGTCATGTTGACGACCATAACTTCGTCTTCAACTTTTATTTCACGTGAAATGCTGATCCATGTAAACATACGTTTAATGGTTGATCTGTACAATCATTTTCAACTCTCGGTAATGGATTACAAGTTATTTCGGCACATTTTTTTTCTACTCTAACTCGAAGCCCACTTACCTGTGACACCAAACAGGACCACAACAACATTCATTCCACTTAATCATACACTTTATTCCGGACAATATGCACTCAAGCCACAATGTTGCAGCACGCGAGATACTTGTGGTTTTCAGTTCGTGTTTACTTTATTCTCTTAAGGACTAACTGGTGTATTTTTACTCTGACTTGATGAAATGTCGAAATCAATACATATTCCATTTGAATTAGGATATACGACAAGAGAAATATACTAAAATAGATTCTGAGGCTTAATATATCTTCTAAGTTGTCATACAACTATAGATCTTGATGTCAAACGGGGTAAATATATAATGACTCATGTTCAAGTAACCCGTTGAAGTCGAGCCATTTTGACTATGACGTACACTGCCCAACCTGATATTTATGTAATCATTTTGGCTTAGGTTTTAATCTAATTGTCTAATACTTCCTCGCAGCTTAAACAAGTTTTCAGGCGTATAAACCGGAGCAAATATTGATTATTTCTTCTTTCTTTTCGCCTTCTTTTGATTTTGTTTGCTTCTTCTTTTTCGTTGTTGGTACGAACATAAAGTTGTATTCGGTGGCAAACTTGTATATTGCTTGAAGACCTCTTCTTTGACAATTTTTTTTTATGGGTACAATATGTAGGAGCGTCAATTTTTTATCAACTATTTTCGAAGACAACAATGTTCTCTGATGTTAAAACAAAGAGTTATCTTCTTGAGACAATATTAGTTGATTGATGGTTAAATAAAAATTGACGACTAGGATTTTGTACGCTATATGGGATAAAATGAAAAGATCAATTTAAAAGAAAACAATAAAGCGGTAAAACCTAAATAGATTGGATTTCCTATGAATCACCGGCAAAGTAGCCGATTCCAAAAGACAACAAATTTATAGTGGATTATACCTTTTTACTTAAGGTACGTATTAAGGTTTTGGGGTTGGTCGATCGTTTGGTTTTCCACATTCAGTAAGGACCTCAGGGTGTGACCGGAGTCACGAGTTAAGGTAACACTCACGAGTCGACTGAGTTTAGCGTGTGTATTATTCGTGTGAGAATAATGACTTTTTGATAGAGTTATTTTAGGGAAATGGCTAAGTATTTATAGGGATGCCCTTAGTGTTGTGAGTAACCCGTAAAAGCAATCCAATGGCCCAGGAACAAAGGGAAGGAACAAGGATGACATGTGGCGTATCGTCCTTGTTTGAGCCGGATGCATGGAGGATCCATGCATGGTTGTAGCACTACCGCTCTTCAAATGAGGTAGCGACACGTAGTATTTGTTGTAACGAACCTGACCTAGCTCATCAAGCGTGTCGCTTGCCTGACCCGTTTGCTGTGGGGTTTTGGTGGTCATCCGTACGGCTATAAAACATCCACATTAAAAATAAAAACATTAAGCCGCGCAGACCAAAGCATTAATAGCCAGATCTTCTAAGAGATAATGGCCTATGAATGTATCTTACTTGTCACCCTATCTTTTAATATGTATCGAATTAATTTTTTTGCTATTCTCCAACTTTCATTTTGCGTCACTTGTGTGTATTTTGTGATTTTTTTACCCCTCCCCAGTAATAGGAATGCTAATAAATTGAAGGGGAAAAAAGTCAAAAAATACATACAAGTGACGCAAAATGCAAGTTAGGTATGTAGAATAGCAACAAAAAAAATGATACATATTAAAGGATAGAGTGAGAAGTAAGTAGGCAATTATCTCATCTTCTAATCATGGATATAACCTAATCTAACACGTTTAAATGGGGTTCATGATTACTTACTTGTTAATCCTCCTAGCGTAAGCTCCTTTGAACCTTTATTGATCAGCAAGGAACACCTTCTTGTCTTTCTTGATGTTTTACGATCTCTTCTTACGGTTTCTTAAATATCACCACTCAAACAACGTCAGGTATCCAGCGGTACTGAACAGGTAGAACTAGGGTTACCAACCTATGCAAGCTAGGCGAGCACGACTCCCGGGTAAAGCGCTAATTGACTCGATAGTCGACTAGGGAAGTCGACTTGTGAAAGTTGACTTTAGATCATATCACAAGGGTTTTGAAACCCTAGTGGTTTGTTCGAACGATCTCACAAAAGAGGGGAGGACGAGAGGGGATTTTTAGGGTTATGAAGAGAGTTATGAAATCCCTTTGGAATCCTTTGTATTTATATGCTTGATACGCGTACAACGCGGGTTCGGGGTCAAAGAAAACTTCCTTTTCTTCGAGCAAGTTTTTCAACTACCTAGGCACTGAAACTAATCGTTGTAGTGTAGTATTAGGGTAAGCCTCGGAGATTGATATCGTTCGCTAGGGGAATAGGAATGCTAGTGAGAAATTTACTACGCTAAGGTTGAGGTTGAGGAAGATTATTTTTTTTATCTTTTTTATATTTTTTAGAAACTAAAGGTACGATCTCGGGGTTTGGATTTGGGGGTGGTACTTCTACCGATTACTCTACTATTCTAATTATCTAATCTAAGGGATAGTCTATGTCTATTGAAGTGTGCTCGTATGATGACTAAAGATGTATCTACCTAGACACTATTACTCCCTAGTTATCTTTTATTGGTGGTTGAATTGTCACGTCCTTATTCTTAACGCGTTGTGTTTTCTAAGGTCGTAGGGTGTGCCTTTATCCCTAACTCTTTGAAGCTACCTTAAGGTTAATGACTACGAAATCTTTAGGATTCATAAACTTAACACTAAGGTTTTCTTTAGATTTTTAGCCTACAATTCCACTAGTAATTATAAACTAATGTTCACAAAGATTAATCAAGCATTAAAAACACCACGATGGCTTTAAGCACTCGTAAGCCAATTACAATTAACATAAGAGAAAACTAATCAATATTTAATAACTAGGTTTCATAGATTTAAGCAAACACATAAGTAAATTAGTCGGACATGTTAAACATGCAAGCATACACACATTCAATCGAAGAAATAATGAAATCAAGGGAATAAATAACTTATCTCGATGTAAAATAGGGTATTAAAACCCTAAAATACTGTCCAAACCGGACTACAATCGTTTTAGGTTTTTACTCCACAAGTCTACCTCTAAAAGTATGAAAATCGAATTCTATATATAGATTTACAACTCCGACGACGTCACCTTGTAATTGTGATGTCGTCGGATCGCCATTATTAGGGTTTCGTCTTGGCCAAGTCAACTTTGGGACGGCGTCACGTTGTGGTTGTGACGCCGTCAGCTTCAGCTCTGACGTCGTCTAAATCTGGATCTAGGTCGCCGAGGAGAAAAGTCTTCGTGGACGCCCTACTCTTCAAAGCCCGACGCCGTCAGTGTAAAATAGCAATTTCACTTCGTGTCGCCACAAAATCAAGGACGCCCCTTTGTTTGGAACGCAGCGTCGGTACATTTCAGCCTTGAGTGTCTTGATCTTGACTTAGCCATTTTCTTCACATATTCACTCCTTTTCGTCCAAATAAGCATCATTCCAGCATTTTGCCTTCAAGAGACCTAAAAAGTGAAAAAGAACGAAATTAAGCAGTAAAGGATATAAAAGTGGGCGATTAAGGGCTTAAATGACCCCTTAAAAGTGTACGTTTTAAATCCTTATCAAATATCCCTACACTTGGTATTTGCTTGTCCTCAAGCAAATGTGCTTTTGGCCAATCAATTTGTAAATTAGGGGGCATAAAACAATGGTTTAACATAATTCATAACAAGTATAAGCCCCGCAATAGTCATAACAAGCAAGAAAATTATATACTAGCACCTCACAAGTGGTGTTTGGATACTCTCATCTCTCGGGTGTATATGAAATATATCAAATGGAAATGGAAGATAAATACTCATTAACCGGTCATAATACATAGATTACCATAGGCTTGAGACTAGATCAAACCTCCACCGCTTTGGCGTAAGCACCAAGGAGCAACTATCTAAGAGGTCTTTTAAAGGGTTGTAACGTTAGGCTTACGGTAGGGAAACAAAGGGTTTGGTTGGATAGGCGATTTAGTGGTGGCAAGTCAAAAATCTTTATGTTACAAGCATGAGAAGAATGGCGTTGCTAAGCCGCGACTCGACTCTCTAAACTCTAGATAACTTTGAAACAAAAAAACATAAATATAAGGGAAAATGATGCAAATAGACCGCGCGCCCTGAGGCTTATCACTTTCTGTACCACTTTTATTTTTAATTTGAAAATAGACCGAGGGCAACCGCTGTCATTGGGCAACTCATCGACATTGCGACAAGTGTCCCGTATGTGTAAGGTATTGTTTTTTGAGCAACTAAAAAGCGGTGGGCAACCGTATAATTTTAAAAAGGGGTCTATCGTCATTTTACGTTAGACAAAAAAGTACACATTTGAATAGTAAAAGTACAGTATTCATTAATTAAGAGAGTTCAAAATCCAAAATTCACTGACCAATAAAGCATCCATAGTTATCGGTTTTCTCTGTTTTTGCTTCTCGCAATACTATTTTCACAAATCAAACCGTCTTCTCACCCCCTTATCTTCCTTGTAACGTCGGTTATGTCACCATCTTTAAAGCTACAGTGTTGATTGCAAACCACATTCGATTGATCAAGTTTTAAAAAAATGTTCCTAAATATGGTGCGTAAATATTCTTCTCGTTGTTTATTACATATGATTATTTCCAATTGGTTCAGTGTTATAATAAATCGTTTTTGTTATTCGATGAATACCTATGTTAGATTGGTGTTAATTCCATTTTATAATCCATTGCTCTTTTTATGTGTATCTTATTCGTAATTATGTAGGGTATGATACCTTAGATGTCGTTAGTTAAGTATGTAACATTACTTGGTTCATTAAAAATTTAGTGGCAGTTTGTAGACTAATAAGGAGTGGTTTTTTCATCAAAAGCTATCTGATCCTCTGTACTTTGAAACACCAAAGTTGGATCTGCAATCCCTTTACCCTTTCCAATATCAGTTTGAGTAACTTCGTCTTTCTGCACAGGTTCACCAATGTTTAGAGTCTTAGCAATAGGTCTAGGTGCAGGGATAGGGTGAGATTGCTTTTGGTTGACCAATTGTATGGCAATCTCATTGTTAGCCTTTTTTGGTTTTGGTGTTGGTGTTATTGATGTGGTTATAATTGTAGCAATGGTTGCCTATCGCATTGGAAACGCGTCTGAATGGCGTGGGTATAATAATAGCAGCAGTGGTTACTCCAATACTAGCGCGATCAGCAATACTGGCAGTGATTGCCTGCACCCCTTCATTCTCCTTTTCTTCAACTGCAGCCTTTAAAGAATCATCTTGACTCTTGAGGTTTGGAAAATTTATGTTTCCTAGTGAATAATATCAATAACTAATGGAATTTTGAGTTTAGTATTGCAATTAAGTCTAGTTAGAGTATATTCGCATGTGAAGAATATCGAGATTGGCTATTATTTTGATTATTTATGTTTTCACAAATGATATCATAAAATCATAACATAAAATTTGATGCAGTAATCTAGTACCTTGTTAATTAGATAAATACTTATTACCTTACATACCTAATAAGTCCAAAATAGCACATTCTTAAACATATACAAAACACATTCATAATCCTAAAAATCATAAGCATCAGCTGCAACTTCTTTGAGTATGTTGATAAGCTTTTTGGCACATTCAACCATCTCTTGATACTTAGCTTTGACAACAACAT
The DNA here is from genome assembly GCA_910596185.1 of Chrysanthemum makinoi. Lineage (NCBI taxonomy): Eukaryota > Viridiplantae > Streptophyta > Magnoliopsida > Asterales > Asteraceae > Chrysanthemum > Chrysanthemum makinoi. Next base: position 310,229,966 of record OU343222.1, on the reverse strand, counting down.
TATGATCTTTCAAATTCTTAAAACTGGTTTGCATCTCTTCATACTTCGCTTTAGCATCAGCATTATAATCTTTGTAAATCTTAAAATCAGCTATCGCCTCTTCACACGTTGCTTCCAAATTAGCATTATCATCTTCGATCCTCTTGAAATGCGCTTTCAAATCTTCATACTCATATTAATACTCTGGAAGTTGTTCAATCATTCTCTTCCTCTTATCAATCAGCTCTTGTTTCTCTAAAAAATTTCCTTCTATTGGGAAAGTCTTTCCCGGCTCACAAGCAATTACCATTCTCTTGAAACGGTCTATCATGTCTTTAAATAAAGAATCGTGCAAATTAGTACAATTCGAAGTGCATGTACCATCTTGACACAAAGAACACGACATTTCGTAAATGATTGTGATGATTGATAATCTAATTGATCTAAATGTTAATTGACTAAAATATCACAAAGAGAAGTGAAAGGTAAATTTCACAAATGAAAAGGTGTTTTTAGTTTTTGTGTAAACAGCTGTATTATTTATTGACAATTTGAATTGGTGTATAGTGTGAATTATCCAAACTAACTGTAAGAATTGTTGTTTGCAAATGGGTTTTTTATGGTCACTAAAAGTTAGAGTATCAGTGGCCTCTGTATTTTACTTTTTTTGACTTTTTTTGTGAACTCTAGCATTTGGCTATTTTGTTTTCACTTTTCACCTGTTTACTGGTAAGGATAGGGGTGTGCACGGTCTGAAAACCGGACCGGACCGGCCAAGACCGGACCGACCGACAAGTAATCCTAGATGAGACCGGACCGAATGTGGTCGGTCGGTCTCGTCCGTATCGGTCGGTTGGTCCTTCGGTCGGTCCGGTCCAACAAGGCCAAATTCGGTTTTGGTCCGGACGGACGGACCGAGGACCGATTAGCCTAAAGCGAGACGCGGACGGACGAATGTGGTCGGTCGGTCTTTCAACTGTCGGTCGGTCCGGTCGGTCCGGTCCCGTCCGAACGTTCGTCAAATGCTCACCCCTAGGTAAGGATATCAGTTGCTTTTTGGGAAATGGGTTTTGTATTTTTAAATCAATTTAATAATCTTCAACTATCAACATCCACACATTCGTCGAGCATTACCAATGGGAAATGATTTGTACACTCCACTTTTTGATTGGCACACTCCATCCTGTGCATTGAACAGTTGTACAGTTTATCAATTCAGCTTTATAAAGTTGTACATTTGAGTGTGCAAATCAAATCTAAATATGTACAAATCATCTCCCATATTAAGTCATAAAAGACTTGATGCATTGAACACAATTAAATGGTTGAGGTAAAAAGCTTTTGCAAAAGCAACTACTCCACTGCAAAAAGCTTTTGCATATTTAATGTTGGGTGAAAAATGAAATTTTATAAATACAAAAGCTTTTGACAATAGCTTCAAACGCCAAGTCTTTACAAGTGTTTTTATAAAAAGTCTTCTTCAAAGTTATTGCCACAATGGAACAAGTCATTTGAATATCTTATTAGAATAGTAAAAAGTCTTTCATCAAGTTGCCATTGCGGATGCTTACCCTGGGTGACTTTCATCGAAGAATCCAAATAAAAAAATCATTGTCCTTTTCTTCTTTTTTATAAACAAATCCAGGTTTGTTGTACTCCCCCGTATGTACTTTGTTACCTTATTCGTTCATATATTTATAGAGTACATGAATATAAATAACTGTGCAGCTTTATATTTTATATTCTATTATTAAATATTTTTTTAATTAAAAGTTATTGAAATTGTTATTAGGGTTTATGTTTTATAGGACATGGCGGAAACAAAAGAAGTCATATTTAAAGTGCACCACAACGGGAAATTTGAATTTCAGCCACTCCGCTATGTAGGCGGTCGCCTTCTGATGTCCGTGTTTTAGCTCCACCAGGCTTGCATTTACCAAGGTGCTTGATCATGTTTTGAATGATATTGGAGGGGGAAAATGGGCTTTATTTTATGCTGCACCAAATAAGGCACTAGAAGATGGTTTAACATTGTTGCACACAGACAATGACGTTCGACGAATATATGACCTTGCTGATGAGAATGGATCCATGGACATCTACATTGTGCACGAGCTACAGCCTTTGTCACAATTTTATTTCAAAAACATGGTATGGCAGGGAAGAGGACGCGGCATGCGGTGCGGTAGTGCAACACCTTTCAAAAGAAGGAAGCTAACAAAGCGTTTTCTATCACGAAGCTGAAAGAGGGTTCGAGATCATAGAAAAAAGGGCTAGTGCACAAGGAATGGTTCCACCTGTTATGAATGTTTGTTGCCTTTAAAAAATAATTATGAGTTTATGCTGCCAACCATGCGATAGTGCTTCTATGCCAAACTTAGTCTTTGTTAGGTTTATGATGTTAAGTCTATCCTTTATGATCATACGGTTAAGAATTATGGTTGCCCGATCGTACAACAAGTATTGCCCAATTATGACATTAAGTTGCCCAGATTGCAAATTGGAAGGTGGCCTAAGATTCAAACGAAATTTCCCAATAACTTAAACCTGATTGTCAGAATTTTCATGTCTAGATACTAGATGACGATAACGGTTGCGTTTGCTCATTAGAATAGCACAATTGGGGATAAATACGCCCAAAAATACTAACAACTGCTACAAGAGTTAAAACAGTTGTTTTGAAAGTACAAATTAATTTTGATTAAATTGGGGATAAAAAAAATAGAGTTACAACTAACAATCTGTTGCAATCAATTTCGAAATAAACATCAATGGTGCCCAACTATTCTGCTGCAACTCACAACATGGTTGCGTTGTTGGAAAAACCAAAGGAGGCTACATGGTTTGAACAAATTATCAATTATATGCATATGTGAATACGCAACCACTGCTCTGAGTTTAACAAACCACTGCTAGGTTCGCTCAAACCACCGCTAGTGTCGACGCAAATATCAACTTTGTTTCTATTTTCCAAATGACTAGTTGAAATTCAAATTTTAAAAGTGAAATTTAAAGCGCGGATATGAATGATTTACTTCAGTTTGTCAAACGTGCTTAAGCAACATTTTCAAAACCAACAGAGATGTGGAAGCTACATTTTACCAAAAAAGGTATATCTGAGACATAGCAAACTTTCAGTACAAAAAGGATAATAAACCGATAAATTCAAACGGTTTGTAATTACGGATAAGTCTTATCCAAATACCAAAAAGCGAGAGAAAATCGCAAGTAAATATTCACGTTCCTTCCCTAGAAATTTTATGACAAATCCAGCAGAAAAATAGATGCCTGAGAGCGTGCCTACCCACAAAACAAAAATGGAAATTAATGATACCGCGTGCAAGAATAGTAAAATCCTCGCTATAAAGACGCGAGGTAAATAAATTTAAAGCACATAAAAAACAACCATTCATCCACCAACAAAAAACCCAAAGAGAAGTTGAAGATGTTAACAACCCGTTGCTCACGCACCGTCGGTTCCAAAAAGCCCATACATAGCCTAAACCTTTACCCCCAAAAAAAAAAAACATAAGCACAAAGAATTTGCTGCGACAACTGAAACATGTTCTTAAATGACTACTAATAACAATGTGTCGTTCCTAAGATGACAAAATTGACCAATCTCCGCGACCATTCACAACATTCCTTCAACCAAAACCCGTGTCCTTTGAGGTTTTTGGAAGCCTGCCTTGACCATATGGCGTACCAAAGGTTGGAGTTTAAACCGATTAGACTCTCATTAGCCATTTGGGATGTTCAAAGTTCAGACAGTTCTTTCTTAACCTCGCTCTTCCCGGCGGAAGAAGGATGTATATCATGGGTATTGGGTGAAGAGTGGTAGAATATGCAAAAGAGAGGCAAACAACACGGCTGAAATTTCGGTCTCGGTCCTCTGTTGATTGTATCCCGGCCCCCGAAGCAAGTGTACGTCTACTAATCCTGGCATATCGGGTTGGATAGACTGGGTTAAAGGTAAAAATGACGAGCTTGCGGCCACTGGGATTAATTTTAGAGCAAACCACATAAAGAATTCATAAAAAAATCCCATGCTATCGTGTAGGGGATGATTGTTGTATTTTATGACATTCTCTCTCTCACTCAATTCAAACCTATCACGCGTGTGGATGTATTTTTGAATTATTTGTGGTTCAACCATTGCTCTAAAATAAAAGTTGCGGATGGAAAAGCAACCCACTAAAAGCTCTTCCAATACGCGCTAGAGCGGTGATTTACAGGGAAACCCGTTGAGAAGCCTATCGAACTTCTGCAGGGAATCCCATGTGAAAATATGGCGCCCGGGGAGGAACCAAGCGACAGGAAATCCTTCAAGAAAATGATAGCAAACAAGAAGGAATCCACACTCACAATTAAGTCGCGTACCACTGCTAATGTAGTTTTTCACTGCTAGTATCATTGTCTCGGTTTAATATGTAACATTCTAGAATTTCTTAGGTAGGATGTTTTGTATTAGATAAGTATGCTAAGTATAATTATCCTGTATATTGTAAATGACTCCTTAGCCTATAAAAGGAGGTCCAGGCTAGAGTTTGATATAACTTTTCGGCATATTTAGAGTCGATACACTTCAAGGTTGTAATCGCTAATACTATTTAGAGTATTCGTGTATTAATATTATATCCAGGTGTTTTATAGACCATAACTTATTGTAAAAACATCAACATCTTCACTTTGACGTAAGCACATAACGCTTCAGGTTATTAGATGTGTAGAGTGAGTTGATTATTTTGAGGTTTATGCGACTTTTCTAAGCGTCAAAAAATGGTTTTGTGTCTGGATAGTAGATGACGATAACGGTTGCGTTTGCTGATTAGAATAGCACATTTGGGGAGAAATACGTCCAAAAATACTAACAACTGCTACAAGAGTTAAAACAGTTGTTTTGAAAGTACAGATTAATTTTGATTCAATTGGGGATAAAAAAATAGAGTTACAACTGCTAGGGAAAAACATAGTTTAGACCCACACACATCATAATTCGCAACACCTAACAATCTGTTGCAATCATTTTCGAAATAAACATCAATGGTGCCTAACTCTTCTGCAAGCAACTCACAACATGGTTGCGTTTTTGGAAAAACCAAAGGAGGCTACATGGTGTGAACAAATTCTCAATTATATGCATATGTGAATACGCAACCAGACTCTGCTTTTAACAAACCATGCTAGGTTCGCTCAAACCACCGCTAGTGTCAACGAAATATCAACTTTGTTTCTTTTTCCAAATCAGCTTATAATAAAAAAGTCCCTGAAGTACAATATGGTTTTTTGCGAATTAAAAGGTTGAGTAGTTGAAGTTCAAATTTTAAAAGTGAAATTTAAAGCGCCGATATGAATGATTTACTTCAGTTTGTCAAACGTGCATAAGCAACATTTCCAAAACAACTATGGAAGCTACATTTTTCCAAAAAAAAGTATATATAGACATAGCAAACTTTCAGTACAAAAAATGATAATAAACCGATAAATTCAAACGGTTTGTAATTACGGATAAGGCTTATCCAAATACCAAAAAGGTAAACAATCTGCAAGTAAATATTCACGTTCCTTCCCTAGAAATTTTGGGACAAATCCAGCAGAAAAAATAGAAGGGTAGGAGCCTAGGCACATGCCTACCCACAAAACAGTAATTGGAAATTAATTATACCGCGTGCAAGAACAGTAAAATCCTCGCTTTAAATACGCGCGGTAAATAAAGGGAAAGCACATAAAAAACAACCATTCCTCCACCAACAAAAAACACCAAAGAGAAGTTGAAGATGTTAACCCGTTGCCACGCACCGTCGGTTCCAAAAAGCCCATACATAGCCTAAACCTTTACCCCCAAAACAAAAACATAAGCGCAGCGCTTGTCGACACAACTGAAACATGTTCTTAAATGACTACTAATAACAATTAGTCGTTTCTAAATTGTCGAAAATGACGACTAATAACACATCCCCGCGACCATTCACAACATTCCTTCACCCAAAACCCGTGTCCTTTGAAGTTTGTGGAAGCATGCCAGACCATATGGCGTACCAAAGGTGGGAGTTTAAACCGATTAGACTCTCATTAGCCATTTAGGATGTTCAAATTCACCTTACTTCTTAACCTCGCTCTACCTGAGCGGAAGAAGGAAGTATATAATGGGTATTGGGTCGAAGGAGTGATAGAATATGCAAAGAGAGGTTGAAAATTATGGTCTCACCGTTGATTGCAACACGCTTCCCGAAGCAAGTGTACGCCTACCAATCATGGCGATCGGGTTGGATAGACTGAGGTCAAGGTAAAAATGATGAGCTTGCGGGCGCCGGGATAAAATAAAGAGCAAACCACTGCTAATGTAGTTTTTCACTGCTAGTATGATTGTGTCGGTTTAATATGTAACATTCTTGAATTTCTTGGGTAGGATGTTTTGTATTAGATAAGTATGCTAAGTATAATTATCCTTGTAAAGGACTCCTTAGCCTATAAAAGGAGGTCCAGGCTAGATTCGATACACTCCAAGGTTTTAATCTAATACTATTCGAGTATTCGTGTATTAATAATATATGTAGGTCTTTTATAGACCATACATTATTGGTGTGAATTTAATTTGTTAACATTAATATTTGTTTTCAAACATACTATTCAAGTGAACACTGATGAAACGGAAATGTCGATGTATTATAACTAGTTAGATTAAAAAAATGTTACATAATTTTTGTTAGGTCGCAGATTTTAAAAATACCACAAAATTGTTATAAAGAGCAACACAAAACAAATATTACCTTGTTTACTTACGTATTTATTATTTCATCTAAATTTGTTATTATTATTTATTTTATTTTTTTACGAGATCATATTTAAAGAGTTTATGCCCCTAATTGGTTGATTATTTTAGTATAAGCTTTTGTGAAATTAGAAATGAAAACGGTAAACATGCAACAGAAAGACGAAATATTTATCATGTGCGGTGCCAAACAAGCTTTAGCCTTTGACCAATTAAAGTCCCATTGTAAAAACATCAACATCATCAGTTTGACGTAAGCAATACAACCTTCAAGTTATTAAATGTGTAGAGTGAGTTGATTATTTTGAGGTTTATGCGACTTTTCTAAACGTCAAAAATGGTACAATGCTTTTATGCTTGATTACTTAAATTAAATATCTGTAATTATAAAATGAATTGGTTGTATAGTTACAACTGCTAGTTAATTTTACTATCTAGTATTATACTAACTACTGCTAGTAAACTGAATAGGTTGTATACTTACAACTGCTAGTATTATACGCACAACTGCTAGTTATTATAACAACTGCTAGTGATAGAAGTTGCCCTACGTTCAACAGTTAGTTGCCAAATTGATATTTGACAACAACTGCTAGTTGGCAAGATGAAATAAAAATGGATAATGGCAACAGAGGAAATACTAAATACGTTGACATACAACGTTTCATACACACGACAACCTACTACATATTACGATTACTACATAAACCCTTGATAAACAGACACACCAAACTTTGTGTACACAAATTTAATTGACACAGGGTATTCAAACCAAACATAAAACTACAACCACTAGAACAATTTTACAACGGCTGTGACGGAAGATCGGGGAGTTTCAAAGCTTCCTAGCGAACTCGCAATTCGTCTTGATATTTTCATAACCATCGTCCATCAAATCGCTGGCCCCTATATACATTCTTTAACGACGTGGAACAAGCAAGTATAAACTTTATTATGTGTAATTCATTCTGTGATCTAGGAAAGGATCGAAAAATCACCGCTAAATCTGCCCATAACTGAATGTGGTTGTGTCTAAATCTAATGAACGTTGTTCCAAAGGTAAAACACTAAGCGGTGTGTAGCCGGAAAATCAAATAGTATTGAGATAGAAAACATGGCAGCACGGATGTTTATTTGATATGTATGAAATAGAGTAATAAAGTATTACACTTACTCTGGTTTCCAGCTTTTTCAAGTTTGGAGATCCGCTAATCATTTGGATGATGAGTGACACGATAACAGTCTCGCCAAAATCAACTCCTTTTAGATTCAGATTAACGAGGGATACAAACGGCAAAGGTACATTCATCCTGGAATTACCATCACGCATCAACTACAACAGGTCGACTTTTGGGTTAGTTTCAAAGATTAAATGTCGTACAGTATACACATATATTTAACATTGTAAAATTAGAAGTGTAAATCTCAAAACGGTCTTACCATGCAATAGTCAAAATACAATGTAAGGGTCTCAAGAGATGGAAGTCTTGTCAGGTGAAAGATATTGGATGCTATGATTGTCGTGACAGCATTCGAAATACCGAATGACAAATGTAACTTCTTCAAATTCCTAAGACTTGCAAGATTCCATAGTTTCATCCCGTTTGTACTCTCAACATCCAATGTAAGAGAATCAAGTAAGGGACAACCAACAATTAAATCCCAAACTGTACCTGTAAGAAATTTGACTAAACACAATTCTAAGCTCAATAAATTTGGAAAACTAGTGAAAAACACCAAACTAGAAAAATCACAACAATGAATTTCAAGATGTTTCAATTCAATACGCCCGTAAAGTTGGGTTGGCAATGTAACTGTTGTCCATACCGCTAATTGTCGTCCTCAATTCCTTGTGGTGCCAAAAACATAAGCCAATCACGAATCTCTTCATAATTCAAGTCTTCCATTCCAGACAACGGTTTGGGATCTACAGAGAAGACAAACTTTTTAGGACCCGAACTGATTTAAAAGTCTAATAACATGGCTCCCATCAAACTTATATGTTAAATAATAAAACAAATCCTCATCAATTATGACTTCGGTGAGCAAAGTCCACTTAAACCTCTAATTTATAGATAAAATAGAGGTGCTCACCGCTTCTGCTATTGGCAACCGATTCAAAATGTTACCGATCACTGTATCTGGCATGTTGCTAATATAATCTCTCATAATGGTGATAACATTAGCTCAAAACGACATGGTTTTCAAGGAAATTTTGTTGGTTTTTTTAATTCTCGATAGGAGGCTTTGGATAAGGGTTGTTGATTTGAAATTGATGGTCTAAATGAGGGTGTGTTATGATCATTATATGTGGTTGTTGGGTTGGTTCATTGATTCGCGCGCCCAAGATACAAGCTTTTCAAATTTGGTCTGTAAAATATTACGAAATGGTATATTTTAGTAAGCCATAATATGGCGGACGATTACACACAATCAATGTGTCTGGAGCATCACTTATTCTAAAACGACGACGCCGTCTCAGTTAGACGTAGTAATACAACATCATAAGGTATCGATGTGTAGAGTAACATTAATTTGAGTTGACTATTTTGAGGTATATGCGACATTTCTAAGCGTAAAAAAAATGCTACACTGCTTTTATGCACGATTACTTAAATTAAATACCTCAAATTATAAAATGAAAATGTTGTATACTTACAACTGCTAGTTATTTTTACTATCGCTATAGTTATTTTTACTACCGCTAGTAAAACTGAAGTGGTTGTAGACTTACAACTGCTAGTCATTTTTACTACTGCTATAGTTATTTTTACTACCGCTAGTAAAACTGAATTGGTTGTATACTTACAATTGCTAGTATACAGGTTACTACTGCTAGCTATTTTAACCACTGCTTGTGATAGAACACATCAACGAAATGATGCCACAGTCGTTAATACTGTTGTGTATGGCCGTGTTTGTGCTGCCCGTGTGTAGGTGCTGCTGATACCATTTTGGTGCCCTTGTGTATGTGTTGGTCTTACTATTCTGGGCCTGAATAGAGACATATTGGTTTAGTGTTGTTAGTATTAAACTTACAACTGCTAGTTAAATTGTACTAGTGTTAAATGGTAAATCTGTTAATTTCAAGTGTGCATAGTCACTAGTTGGTAGTTATTAGTTGATTGTAGAATACGAATTGTAACAACTAGAAGGACTCCTTGGTTTATAAAAGTAGTCAATAAGGAAAAGAAGCCCCCACGTAGAACGTTAGTTGCCACATTGTTAATTGGAAACAACTGCTAGTTCCCCAGATTAAATAAAGATGTATAATGGGATTAAAGAACATATGAAATAGTAAATACGTTGACATACAACGTTTCATACAGACAACCTACTACATATTACGATTACTACATAATTATGAGTTTAATGGTTACATAATATATAACCACTTGATTTATAAAATTCAGCAAGTACGCAGAAAAAGCTAACCACTCCATGCTTCCTTCACATACAGACATCGTACTAAAACCACAAAGCTTCATTCCCATTAAGCATGATCCCCTAACTTCACCGAGAACGAACCTGTTGAAAATGAATATAATGGTGTAAGTTAAAAATAAAACATTAATAGAATGGTAAGTTAAAAATAAAACATACTATAAACAGAACATGGTCTCTGATTTAACAAAATAAGAGATTCTTTGTATGGGGCGATGTAGAAAGATCCCGCATCTCCTAACATTCCCATGCACAAATAATTCAAGTTATTTGTTGTACACAAATACCGACTGACCCAAATGATTGCCGCTGTACGCTTCCACTATTGGAGCTTGATCATTTGTAAACCCAAGCAAACGAACCGAATATTGGGTAGGGATGGCGAATAGGCTTCTAAATGATGTTATGGAAGAACCATTGACGTCCAACAACCATCCGCAAAACAATGGAATATGTTCACCAATGATCGTCCCAGAAATCACTAGACAGGTTCCAAGATCGAAAACATTGAATGGAACTGGGAGTTCATTTTTTAAAATCTGTGGTAGGTCTATAACTTTAAATTGGTTGGTTACTAAATCAAAAGAAATCAACATATAAATCTTGTAGGTAACAACGTCCTCATTAGTTAACTTTTCACTCCCAGTCTAATAGATAAAACGACCCACAACTGCCTGAGTTTTACGTTTCAATTTGATTGTTTCACGAGGGGGTGGAAATTTTCAAGGCGTGTCCACCGTAAAGAGTTCAAAGAAAATACAAAGACATACCAGAAACCACTTTCGAAAACAGGATAGGAGACCTTCACAATCGTCGGGTCAAGAGTGTTCGGACGGACGGCAAAACCAAAACAAATCTTTTGTCTATGGTTCTAATCTAATGATTGTTATTTGTAAACCGGGACAAATACTGCAAGTGATTTTTTGATTGTCGGGTTCCAAATAACAGTCATTAGATTAGAACCATAGACAAAACACCAAAGAACATTATAATTTCCAACTGTAATCATAGATGAAAGCATTAAATCTGTATTAAGTGGCGTAGCGATTAGCTGTTCATCTAAATCTAACACAAAACCTTGGTCACCCATATCGAATGTTAGCGTAAATAAACACTCATCATTACGACGAACACCGTAATTAAAGATGAAGCTTCCACAATCTATACTAGCCTTCCATAACTTGCAAACACTACATTGCTGGAGTATAGACTTAGGAGGTAGCCTACGGATGATATCTAGTTGAACATCCAGTGGGATATTGTTAGACATATTTTCTAAACAAATGCAGAAAGATTGGGATAAAAATATGAAGTCAATAGACCAAAAGAAGAAAGAAAGATTTTGTTAAACAAATTGTATTGAAGAAAGAAGAAAGTGATTGGGAACAGAAGACATTAAAGGACATGTACCGTGAAGCTATGTTTTGTGTGGGCGTTTGTTTTTTTTTTGTTTTTTTTGTAAATGTGAAATCACAAAACTATCCTCGTATATAAATACAAGTTGCCCAAAAAACTTAAAGATGCCCAAAAAACAATACAAGTTGCCCAAAAAGCAATACGTTACAATACATGACATATACCTTCAAAATACGTACTTGTGTCATAAGTTGTCGGACACATGGCAACCCCTGGTTGGGTCCAAGAAAAGCGGTGGGCAACCTGTCTATTTTCGAATTTTAAAAGGGCGTGGTCCATAAACTGATAAGCCTCAGGGCGCGCGGTCTATTTGACTAATTTTCCCTAAATATAAAGATATATGTAGGATGGTAGCCGCTGTTTTTTTGTTTTTTTTTGTACACTTTTACTCTCCATCCTCTACGATAACATCAAAATATAAGGGATTTATAGGCACATCTCTACACTTGAGTTTTTATTATTCTAACACTAATTTGACCCGAATTGAAAAGATCAAAACACTTGGAGTACATTATTACGTAAATAAAGGGAATTTGAATTTAACGTTCTTTCCTATCATTCCATAAAATTTAACTTTACCCATGAGTCCCAATCGTCCCAAAAATGTGTACAAAAGATATGACTCGACTTAGCAACCATGCAAGTAAGTAGATAATTGAACTAAGGGTTTAGTATGATAACAATAATGCACTAAAAGTGAGTGCATACAAGGTAGGCTAAGGCGATTTGGGTGTACATTTGGGGGTGGATTGTAAACAATGCTCTTCATTGATATTCCAGAAAACCGAAACATCACGAGAACCGCGAAAAGGATAGGATCTGAGGGGTTAACTAGGGGTATGGTGTACTAAAGATGAGTACAACGCAAGGGTGTGGGGGTATTACTCAACCGATGTGGAAGAAGTAATTATAATACGGATATCAAACAAGGGTTATCCTAATGCCTCTTATCATTTAGTTATTCCTAACTACACAAGTGTAGTCTCACTAGCGATCTCGGGATACTACCGGTGCACTCTCGAAGCATTAAAGATCTTACAAATCTTGGGGCGAACCTCAAATTTTTGGGGTGGAATTTGAGTGGTAAAGGGTTTTTGTGCTAGTCATATAACTTCCTATCCATGAGACGCTTTATTAAGACTAAAGACCCACTCGTACATGTCATGAAAAATTTTGAATTTTGTGCTAAATTTACCCTAACCGATATTTCTCATGGTTTATTATACAAATGAAATAGGACAAGGCAAATAGTCTAAGATAAGCATAGTTTCAAAGTTTCCGTTTTATTCTCCCTCCCTACACTTAAACTGAACATTGTCCCCAATGTTCCCCGAAAGTATCAAAGTTATGATAACGGAAGGTAATTAAAAGAGAAAGAAACTAGTACTCCCCTGATTAGCTCAGTAGGATCCGTGTGAAGTAGTGGTTAAATTTTTTTCCAAGAAGAATGTATGCGTGAAAAGCTCCATCCAATCTTATGTTTCTTCTTCTTGATAAATAAAACCTGCATACTTTAAGAAAATGGACGAAACCTTCGCGTAAAATCGATGGTAAAACTGCATATGACTCTACTACACTAGGATATAATGCTTGTGGAATGGATGTTTGCAGGTTTTCTGGAAAATTAAGACCTGAGAAATTCCAAAAATTTATAAGTAGCACAAAAAATGAGAGAAAGTTAGATAAGTCAAGCTGCTCCTCCTGACGCCGTCAGGTTATCCTGACAAAAACTGGTCTGCTGCGTTTTTCTGGAAAAATTCTGGAAAAGTTACATCTTTAGAATCTAGAAAAATTCCTGCAAAACATCCATTATGACTCAATACAAGCATTTGAATCTTACAAACACACATATATATCTTTTCAATAATCGTAATTCTCATGTTTACGTTCTTGAAAACATGTGTAATCTTCCCAACACTTATCCTTTTTGTAAAATACCTTTATATGTAATTAAGACGAGGTTAAAGACAAAATAAAGCATTTTCACAAATTCAAACATGAGAATAAACAATCAATGAAAAGATATATGACACAAAAACAAGCAAACAATTAAGCATGGGTTACCTCCCACGAAGCGCTTTTCTTTATTTATGAGTCTTGTAGCTAGACTCGAAGTCGTGCCCCTACGTGACTTCATTACCGTCACCTTCTTCCAAAACAATATCTTCATCGTTGACCATTTCATTATTGTCCAACTGATAATGTTTCACACGTTGTCCATTCACGGTAAATTCCCTTCCATCATGGTCTAATAGCACCACGGCTCTGTTGCTCATTTTTCGTTTCACTGAAAAGGGGCCGTACCATCTCGATTTGAGTTTTACTAGAAATAGTCTCAACCTTGAATTATACAAGAGTTCCTTATCTCCTTCTACAAACTCCTTAGGATTCTTTATCCTGTGATCATGCCATTTCTTAGCCCTTTCTATATAAGTGACCGAGGATTCATAGGCTTTAAGTCTTAGTTCATCCATCTCTTGAAGCAGCATGAACCTATTTGACCCTGCCTCAGAATAATCCATATTACATGCCTTAAGTGCCTAGTATGCCTTTTCCTCAAGCTCAATAGGGAGGTGGCAGGCTTTCCCCGTATATCAAGCGAAAAGGGGTTGTTCCGATTGGTGTTTTATAAGCCGTTCTAAATGCCCAGAGTGCCTCATCCAGTTTGAATGCCCAATCTTTTATGTTCTGGTGACCGTTTTTTCAAGTATCTGCTTTAATGCTCAATTTGTTTTCTCTACTTGCCCATTAGTTTGGGGGTGATATTCCGTAGAGAACCTATGCGGAACACCATACTTCTTCATTATCTTCTCCATTTGAGCATTGCAAAAGTGGGTTCCCCTATCACTGATCAATGCCTTGGGAATCCCGAATCGTGCAAAGAGATTTTAAGAAAATGAATCACCACCCTTGCATCGTTATTCCTAAGGGCTCGTGATTCCACCCATTTGGACACATAGTCAATGGCAGTTAGAATGTATTCATTTTCTCTGGATGATGGAAAAGGTCCCATGAAATCGATACCCCAAACATCGAATATTTCGCAGACTTGGATATAGTTTTGAGGTGCTTCATCCCTCCTCGAGATGTTTCCCGATCGTTGGCATGCACCGCATGTTTGAACTAACCTCTTAACGTCGCGGAAGATAGTAGGCCAATAGAATCCGACATCGAAAACTTTTCGTGCCGTGACGTTTATACCGTGATGCCCCCAGATGGTCCTGCGTGACACTCTCTCATAATCCGATCAATCTCCCTTCCAGAAACACAACGTCGAATGATCTGATCGGGACATATATGGAATAAGTAGGGCTCGTCCCAAAAATAGTATTTCAGCGCAGTGAAGAATTTCTTTTTATCTTGCCTAGTCATGTAATTTGGTAAGACCCTGCTGGATAGATAGTTAGCATAATCCGCATACCATGCTCAATATCCTTAATGGCCATTAGCCTTTCCTCAGGAAAAGAGTCACGAATTTTGTTATGGTCTAATTCCTCCAAGTCTGGGTTTTCCAATCGTGATAGATGATCAACAGCAAGATTTTCAGCTCCCTTTTTATCTCGAATTTCAATGTCGAATTCTTGAAGCAATAGAATCCACCTAATAAGTCGGGGTTTTGCATCTTGTTTGGAGAACAAGTATCATAAGGCTGAGTGATCGGTGAAGACTGAAGTTTTGGAAAGGACGAGATATTTCCTGAATTTATCGAAGGCAAAAACCACAGCCAAAAGCTCTTTCTCGGTGGTTGTATAATTCTCTTGCGCCACATTAATGGTTTTGCTAGCATAGTAAATTGGTTTAAAATGCTTCTCCTTTCTTTGGCCTAGCACGACGCCTACAGCATAATCACTAGCATCGCACATGATCTCGAATGGTTGGGACCAATCAGGAGTAACCATTATCGGAGCTTGAGTGAGATCTTTCTTCAGGCGATTGAATGCTTCTTTACATTCTTCCGAAAAGTCAAAAGGAGCGTCCTTGACTAGAAGCTGTGTCATTGGTCGGGCAATTTTTGAGAAGTCCTTAATAAACCTTCTATAAAAGCCCGCATGACCAAGAAAACTTCGAATGGCTTTAATGGTAGTAGGATAGGGAAGTTTAGATATTGCTTCGATTTTATCCCTATCAACCTCTATTCCATTTCCGGAGACTTTATGCCCAAGACAATTCCTTCTCTTACCATGAAATGGCATTTTTCACAATTCAGGACTAAATTGGTTTCTTCACACCGTTTCAGCATCTTCCTAAGGTTGGATAAGCAAAGGTCGAAGGAGTTTCCAAATACCGAAAAATCATCCATGAAGACTTCCATGTTATCTTCAATCAATTCATGGAATATGGCCATCATACATCGTTAAAGTAGCGGGGGCGTTGAATAACCAGAAGGACATTCGCTTGTATGCAAAAGTCCCGTAGGAGCATGTGAACGTAGTTTTTTCTTGATCTTCAAGAGCAGTGGGCATTTGGAAGTATCCTGAGAAACCGTCAAGAAAACAGTAGTACTCAAACCCGGCTAACCTTTCGAGCATTTGATCGATGAATGGTAAAGGAAAATGAACTTTTTGTGTGGCATCATTTAATTTCCTGTAGTCGATACAAACACGCCAGCCAGTGACAATTCTCTGCGGCACTAAATAGCCTTCACATTCTTCACAACAGTCATTCCTCCCTTTTTTGGAACCACTTGGACTGGGCTGACCCAAGGGCTGTCCGAAATGGGGTAGATTAGGCCGGCATCGAGAAGCTTGAGGACCTCCTTCTTTACTCCTCCTTGATATTAGGGTTAACTTTCCTCTGAGGTTGAACGGTGGGTTTGTAATCCTCCGCCATAAGAATTTTATGAGTGCTAAAAGTAGAATCAATTCCCTTAATGTCAGCAAAACTCCATGCGATCACTCCTTTGTATTCTCTTAGAACTTCTAAGAGTTTTCCTTTCTGTTCAGTGGTCAGTGAGGAGCTTATGATAATAGGGAGTTGATCCTCCCTTGGAAGGAAGGCATATTCTAAATGGCTCGGGAGATCTTTAAATTCTAAGGTAGGAGGTTCCTTGATTGATAGTTTTAGCTTGTTTTCCGGCTTTTGAAGTTTAAGAGGTTCAATTTCTTCCCTACACGGGTAAAAGGAAACAACTCAAACCATCTCAGTTTCTTCATCATTGTATATCATGTTGTTGTCATCATTCATGAATTCGTTTACTAGATATTCATCAATACAACTATCTATATCATCAACAAACTCATCAACTTCTTCAACAAGATAAATAGGACGATCGTAAGAGGAGGGACGACTCATAGAATCCTTGATGTCAAAGGTTAAGCTCTTGGATCCCACTCGTAAAGTGAGTTTACAATCATGAACATCAATGATGGCACGAGCTGTAGCCAAGAATGGCCTTCCAAGGATTATCGGGACTGAATTATCCTCCTCCATTTCTAAAATCACAAAATCAACCGGAAACTTGAACTCCCCTTTCCTCACAAGAACATTTTCACAAACCCCAATGGGATATTTGATTGATCATCAGCTAACTGAATACTCATTCTGGTTGATTTCAGCCCTTAATATCCGAGTTTTAGGAATATGGAATGAGGCATCAAGTTAATGCTTGCCCCAAGATCCGCCAAGGCGTTTTTCATAGAGAGCGCCCCTATAGAGCAAGGGATGGTGAAGCTACCCGGATCTTCTTTCTTCTTGGGTAAGCTATTTTGGATGATAGCCGAACATTCTTCTCCTAATGATATCAACCCTTCAAGCTTCTTCTGATTCGAGAGAAACCTCTTGAAGTATTTGCTATGTTTAGGGATATGATAAAATACATCGATAAGTGGTATGTTGACGACGACCCTTTTTAAGTAAGACAACAGCCTCTCATTGTCTTCTTCAGCCTTTTGATTCTTTAAAAGCGAGATATAAGGAATCCGTGTGAGAGTCGGACGTTGGACGGGAATAGATGCTTGTGGAGGAGGGTCATGAGGAGTCGGAGGAGGTTCAGGAACTTCTCCCTTATCCAACTCAGGCCCCCCGGTGGTGGGATTTTGAACAGGGTATGGTGGATCCTTGGTAGTAGTTCCTGATCGAGTAGTAATGGCACATGTTGGATCATGCTGGGTTAGACCAGGTTCACTTCCTCTTTTGTGGAGTTCGGCGAACTGGCTTTCTAATTCAGCTTGTTGCTCTTGAATGAATTCTTCGAGACCCTTTAAAAGCATTCCCCTTTCCATGGCGAATTGCCCGAGTTCTTTTTCAAAGGCATCACGGATGGTGTATTCGGAACCCTCTTCTCCCTCAGTCTTCCATTTTAGATTACCCCAAGGAGTGTATTCATCATATTGATAGAATACGAGGATGGAAGGGTCATCGTAAATGTCATGGCTAGAAAAGAGAGCGTGATCTTGGCGTGTGTTATCGTCACACTCATCGCTCTCGTGTGACCCTCCACAAATGGCGCATACAAGGTATGGGTTAAACAACCTCTTAGGTTCTTGCGACTTAGTGAGGTATGCGAGTTTCTCTTGCGCCCTCTTCATCAGATCATCGAGAGATAATGGGATATTATTTGAGGTAGCAGAGATACTCATTACAGTTACTGGCTCTTTCCAAGTAGTGTCTTGGTCATGGACATACTCCTCAATGCGGTCCCATCCTTCTTCTGCACTGAGATTGGAAATTTTTCGGCCAGTCGAGAAGTCAATCCCTTTTTGGTCATTGCGGGAGACATTGTCGTAAAAGATTTGAAGAAGCAACCAAAGGTTGATTGTTAGGATTTAGAAAATTCGTTGGTTAAAGTGTCGGTCACCTCAAGTATATGTATTCGTTAGAAAGCTCGTAGTCGTAGTCAAGTTATGTTAATAAGTAGTTAGTTAAGTAACACCGTGGAGGACGGATGGGTCTTTACCCATTGTATGCCTGATCCACAGCCCGTAGGAGGCGTATCTTGTAAGAAACTATAAATAGCCTTTACCTCCCAAGGTAGAGGGTTGGAGCTTCAATACCATTTTTCTTTGTTTCATCAAGTTCCCACTTCTCTCTCTACTTTCTCTCTCTAAACCTTCAAACCATACGCCCCTCTTTAATATGTTTTGATGTGTTTGTGAAATCCAATATGTTACAAATGGTATCAAGAGCCATGGTTTTATCATTCATCTTTCATGTTCTGGGATTTCTAGTGGATTTCATAAGGTTTTGGGTTTGAAAGAGTTTAGAGTTATTTGCATCATTTGGATCATCTCTAGTGTTAAAGTTTTAATTTTGATTGTACTTTTGTGTTTAGAATCATTATAAGTGTTTAGGTTTTGATTTGGAAGGCTTGAATCACTGTGGTTGGATTGTTTTTGGATTGAAAAGTGGTGTTTTTGCTTGTTTTCAAGTGAGCGATTTGAGTCTCGGACACACCTTCTGGTGAGCGATTTGTCCCTGGTTGGAAGCGATTTGTCCTTTTAGTGGATGTACTTGTGCGAATTGTGCGGTGAAGCGATTTATCAGTTCAAGCGACTTGTTTATTTAAGCGAGTTGTGTATTTAAGCGTTTTGTCTTGGTTAAGCGACTTGTCATTTAAGCGGTTTGTTGGTTTAAGCGATTTGTATGTTTAAGCAACTTGTTTATTGAAGCGAGTTAGCTGTTTAAGCGATTTTTCTTACTAAGCGACTTGTCCTTTTAAGCAATTTGTTGGGTTGAGCGATTTGCTGTTTTGAGCGATTTGCTGTTTTGAGCAATTTGCTGGCTGAAGCGATTTGTCATTCTGAGCGATTTGTTACAAGTGAGCGATTTGTCTCTTGAGACTTATTGTTTCTTATTGTTACGATTTACGGTTTTCTCTTGATTTAGTAAAATCCCGTGAAAGATTCTATTTCCTGGTTTAATCAAAGAGTTATAAAATCCCGTAAAATTTGTAATCATGTCTACCAATGTGCCTACAATCATCTCTTCTGTAGCTGAGGACGTTCAAACTGCAGGATCAGATACTCGTCCACCCATGTTAGACAGAATTGATTATGACTCATGGGCTCAATGAATCAGATTGTACTGCTTGGGTAAGGAAAATGGGGTTAACATTCTCAAATCATTTGATGATGGACCGTACCAAGTTGAGACTACCAGAGACATACTTGAAACTGCTGCTGATGGCTCAGTGACATTAGGATTGGATAGACCAAAGACTTATGATGAACTTATTGATAAGGAGAAAAAGAGATACGATGCTGATATTAGGGCCTCAAACATTGTACTTCAGGGTCTACCAAAGGACATCTACAAGTTAATCAATCACAACAGTGAAGCAAAAGCAGTTTGGGACAATGTCAAAATGCTTCTCTCTGGTTCAGAATTAACTAAAGAAGACAGAGAGTCTCAAATATACGATGATTTTGAGAACTTTTAGATGAACCCAGGAGAAAATGTCACTGAATACTATGTGAGGTTCCACAAGCTCGTGAATGACATGAGGAATATCAAAATGACTATGCCAAATATTCAGCTCAATTCAAAGTTTGTGAACAACATGAATCCTGAATGGCACAAATTTGTCACTTCAGTCAAGCTAACTAAAGGTTCGAGGCACACTAACTATGAACAATTGTATGCTTACTTGCTTCAGAATGAGAAACATGCTATGTTTGAACGAATGATCCTGGAAAAGTTCAAATCCATTTATGGTGATGCAAGCTCGTCGAATGATTCAACTGCATTCTACACAAATCTAGGAATAACCACCAAAGCATCTCAAGTGATAGCAACTGGTAATGGTAATCACAAACTCATTCCAGATCCAGGGTATAAACCTCCAGATTCAGAAACATTCATGGAAAATCTCGTTAATCAACTGTCTCTTATGGTTAGGAAAAATCTGAATCTCACTCCACATACCAACAATAACCTCAGAACAGCTTCCAATCCCTACAATCAAGCTACTGTTAGAGATGGAAAGGTAGTGGTGCAGAGTGTGCAAGGAAGACAGAATGCATACCTTCCACATAATGAGCAAGGGTATGTGGGAATTGGATATGGGAATGTTGGAGCATGATATGGAAATGCTGGTGCTGGATATGGGAATGCTGGCGGTGGTGGTGGATATATGGGTAATCAGAATCGTGAAAGGAACATGGCTCAGGGTCAAGTAAAGCCCATTAAATGTTACAACTGTGGTGGAGAAGGACACATCGCAAGGAATTGCACTCTTCCAAAATGTCCACAAAATGCAGAGTATTTCAGGGACAAGATGCTGCTGGTCCAAGCTCAAGACAGTGGAGCAATGTTGAATGAGGAAGAATTGCTATTTCTTGCTGAGGGAAATGCCAGAACTTATGATGCTGATGTGGATGAACAACCAGTGCAGGGTATGGGTCAGAATAATTCCAATGCATTTCAAGTCGCAGACTGTGATCCATTTAATTCAGATGTTGATGATGAACCAACTGCCCAGACCATCTTCATGGCTAATATCTCACTAATGGTAACTCCAAGGGCTTCTTCACCTAAACATGCCACTCCCAAAAGGGAATCAATCATATTTGAGGTATTAAAACTATACGATGATGTTGATGTGCAAAAGATACACGACAAAGTACAATCAACTGAAATTATTGAATCAGATATTAAAAATATGGGTAACAATAATGTTGTCTCATACGAGCAATATGTGAAACAAAATGAAAGTGAAATTGTGCCAAGTAATGCATCTTCTGCCGTAATGATGACTATATTTTTGATGAATTCACTGCATGTGCCCCTGATGATTCTATTATTTCTGAACTAAACGCCTATAAAGAACAAGTTACTATATATGAACAACGTGCTAAGTTTGAACTGACTACCCGTGAGCAAGAGATGGATGACCAAATGCGTACAATTATCAGAAAAAGCAATTTTAGGGAAGAAATGTTAAAACAAGAGTTAGATTCCTTACAAGAAAAGCTTAACAAAACTGTTAAACAGAAACAAGAACTTCAAGATAATGTGAAAGTACTTAAACAAGAATTCAATGTTAAGGAGTCAAAACTTTTAAATGAATTTTCCAACCTAAAAACTTTGAAGAACAAACTTGAAAATAAATTGTACGTACAAGGGAACACCATTCAAACTGCTCACATGATCACTAAGCATAGAGTTCTAAGTGATAAGCATAGCGTTCCACTTGTAGATGATCCAAATCCTAAGGCGTGTAGTAAGGCTAAAGCAGCTCAAAAAGTAATCTACGATGGAAATGAAATTCTTAAGCCTAGACAGAAACCCACTTATGCTGAGTGCTCTGAGGAAGATAGAAAATTAGAAGAAGTCTCTAGAAAAAAATTGGATGATAAATTTAACAGTCCCTTGTGCATAAGAGATAAAATCATCATTAAAACACCAAATTATTCTAAGGATAACTGGATTGCCTTTAATAAATTTAGACCTCAGACCCAGCTGACCCCTGAACAAATTTTCTAGAAAAAGGATCTGGACAAACAAAAAGCTGATGATTTTATTGAAAAGAATTCCCCTTGTAGGAAATTGTCTCCTACCACTGTGTATCCTCTAAATACACCAATGCATTTAGTGCCTAGAAATCTTCCCACTAATAGCAAGACCTTAATCAGCCTTTACGTAGTTTACCAACTATTTGTTGATTTTGAGAAAACGTGTAAGAAGAGAATCACACCCACTGGGATAACTGAAGGGGAAAGGGGTTTTGAACAAACTAAAGAATGCTATTTAACTAAGGTCATGCCTTTCTTTAAACAAATTAAAGGGCAATTTAAGAGTCTTCAAAAGGGAATGGATATAGAGATTAAAGAAATGAAAAAATGTTTAATGATATGGAACTTGAGGTCAGTATGTATGAACGTGAGCTTAAGAGTAATGAAATAAAGATAAATAATCTGCACATCATTAATGATAACCTGATCTCTCAATGTGTTACTCAAGATGTGTTCTACACTGTTACAAGTTGTTCTATTACTGTGTCTCAATTTCATGAATTAACTGTTGCATTAAAAGTTTCCCATGATCGTGTCATTGAGCTTGAAACCACAAATTCAAAATTGCATGATAAAGTAGAACAGGATGATCATGATAATTTGGTAAAACATTATTCTAAACTGTAAGTTGATCACTTTAATTTACAACTAAAATATCAACATCTCAAAGAAAATGTTAAAACCTCAAATATCAAAACATCCTCGGATGTTCCTGAGTTTGATGCAGTTTTTGAAATAAACAAACGTGACGAACAAATTCGAGCTCACTGTAACACGATCAGAAGGATAAAAACCCAAATTTCACAATTAAAGGGTGAAAAAAACAATGTGAATGGCTCCCAAATGCCTCATCCTTTAGATTCTCAGTATTCTCAAAGCTTTCATCTTCAAAACATCATTAATGTACTACAACAAGAAAATGAGAGTTTTCTAGAAGAAAATGAAAAGGTTAAACGACACTTTAAAGAGTTATATGATTCAATGAAAGTCACTCGCGACAAGAACAATGAAAAAATAACTTCTTTACAAAAGGAAATTGAGAATCTGAAGAGTCGGCAAAAAGGGAGAATGCCACTTTTCAGTAATTAGAATGTTGCATCAAAGGCATCTGCGGATTCTAAGTATAATGTGACTGTAAAATATATTCCTCCTCATCTTAGAAATAACGAACTTGTGTTTCATGACTATTTCTGTCACCTTAAGGATAGTCTAGAATGTCTCCGTGAGATTGTAGAACAGGATCGCATAAATAAACCACTTGATAGTGAAATTAGGTATGCATGATTATATGCCAAACGATCTAAGGAGCTTTTAGAATGTTTAAGAGCAACATGCCCTAAATCTTTTTGTGAGAAAGATAAAGCTGTTATGCCTTGTTCTATGCCTAGTGCTAAGCATGCAACCTATGATATTCCCTGTTCTGTGCCGAAAGTCAAGCATGTGAGCTTTGATGTGCCTAAAAGTACTTCAGATCCCAGCACTTCTAGACCAGGAATGCAAAAAGTAGCAAAACCAACTAATGCTCCCCTAATTCCCTCAACAGGAGTAATCAGTGGTACAAAATCGAGTGGGTCAAAGACTCCAGGCAATACAAAGCAAATAGGACCTCGCAAGCTAAGAGTGATCAATGGAAGAAAGTAGAAGACCACCCTAGGAACATTAAGTTTGATTTGAATAAAACGAATCGTGTTGATTCTAGTATTAGCTATAAGCGTACTGTAATTAATTCGAATTCTGCTACTTTTTGCAAAACATGTAATGAATGCTTGATTTTTGGTATTAATCATGAATGTGTTGTGAATGAGATGAGTAATACTGCAAAATCTCCTGTTAAAATGGTTAACACTAGACGACAGGATAAAAAGGTCAGAAGACCAAGGAGGAAGAGGGCTAGAAAACATTGGAAACCAACAGGAAGAAAATTTAGTAATGTAGATTACCAATGGATACCTACTGGCCATAAATTCAATCTTAATGAGTTGTGCCCTAAATTATATAGATCAATGCCCATTAGGAAATGGATGCCTACTGGTAGAACTATACCTTTAAGAAGTGAACATACTTTGAATAGATCTACTGTTACTACTAGTCCGGCATCTACCTCTAACGATTTCATTGACTTTTTTTTCTGATGTGGATGTTCCAATCTCGTTTTCTAACCAAGTGGAACCCATTCTCGCATGGGGATCCAAACTATCTAGTCATCCATACTTGTCTGTGTTCAACTGCAGGTCGTTCAAATCGTTCTGTGGTACCTGGACTCAGGCTGTTCCAAGCATATGACTGGAGATCGCTCACGGCTCATGAACTTCGTGAGTAAATTTATCGGGACTGTTAGATTCGGGAACGACCATTTTGGGGCAATTATGGGTTATGTAGATTATGTGGTTGGTGAAAGTGTAATTTCCCGGGTATACTATGTTGAAGGTCTTGGTCATAATTTGTTTTCTGTCGGTCAATTAAGTGATTCTTATTTAGAAGTGGCTTTTAGAAAACATACATGTTTCGTTAGAGAACTTGATGGCGTGGAACTTTTAAGAGGAACACGTGGTACAAACTTATAGACCATCTCTATCAAAGATATGATGAAGTCTTCTCTAATCTGCTTGTTGTCAAAGGCTTCGTAAACAAAGTCATGGTTATGGCATCGTCGTCTCAATCACTTGAACTTCGGCACCATAAATGACCATTCCAGAAAGGACCTAGTAAGAGGCTTACCCAGATTAAAGTATGAAAAGGATCATCTTTGTTAAGCATGCCAATTGGGAAAAAGCAAGAAATATGCCCACAAACCCAAACCTGCAAACTCAGTTACGGAAGTTCTTCATACTCTTCATATGGACTTATGCAGACCCATGAGAGTGCAAACGTTAAATGGGAAGAAATATGTATTAGTCGTTGTTGATGACTATTCTCGATTTACTTGGGTTAAGTTTTTGAGGACAAAGTATGAAACTCCAGATGTCATCATCAAACTTATCAAACAGCTGCAGGTTCAACTTAACAAGACTGTTAGAAATATTCGAACAGACAATGGCACTGAGTTTGTTAACAAAGACCTAAGTCAATTTTATGAAAGCATTGGAATCAGTCATCAAAGAAGTATTCCACGTATGCCTCAACAGAACGGTGTAGTTGAAAGACGAAATTGGACCCTTGTTGAAGCTGCAAGAACAATGCTAATTTACTCAAAGGTTCCAATGTTTCTTTGGGCTGAAGCCATTGCCACTGCTTGCTACACCCAAAATCGTTCCCTCATACACACCACTCATAGAAAAACTCCATACGAACTTGTCCATAAACAAAAACCTGATCTCTCCTACCTTCGTGTATTCGGCGCTTTGTGCTATCCAACGAATGATGGTCAAGATTTAGGTAAATTAAGAGCCAAGGTGAACATTGGAGTTTTTGTGGGTTATGCACCAAACAAGAAGGGTTACCGAATCTACAACAAAAGAACTCGAGATATCATGGAAACTATTCACGTCACGTTCGATGAGCTGTCTGGACAAATGGCTCCAGGACAATCAAGTTCTGGACCCGCATCTCAACATTTGATAAGTAGTCCCATTAGTTCTTCACTTGTACAGAAACCATCACCAGCAATTCCATATGTAACCCCTTCGAAAGCTGATTTGAAGAAACTGTTTGATCCAATGTTTGATGAACACTATGAGCATATTGCTAATGATCAATCTAATCCATCAACAGAGGCTGTCCCTAACCCAGTCAACGTAGATAACCCTTCGGTTTCTATGTCATTGAGTCAAGAAGCGCCTACTGCAGATCACTCATCATCATCATCAAATCTTCAGTCATCGAGTGTACATCATGGAAATGTGTCTGACACCTATGATGGAGATAACCCCTTTGCTACTCCCGAAGATGCTCCATTTGAGAACATATTTGCTCCTGAACCAACTTCAGAACTATCTTCCTCAGGAGATCCAAACTCTGCAACTTCAGTTCCTCAACAACAACAACACGAACACCTTAGAAAATGGACACATGACCATCCACTGGACAATATCATTGGAAACCCTTCTCGTCCAGTATCCACTCATAAACAACTTGCAACTGATGCCTTGTGGTGCTTCTTGAACTCCGTACTATCTAAGGTCGAACCAAAAGACGTTAAAACAGCCATGACTGAAGACAGCTGGTTCAATGCCATGCAAGAAGAAATTCATGAGTTCGATCGACTAGATGTATGGGAATTAGTACCTGCTCCTAACTGTGCTATGATCATTGCTCTAAAATGGATCTTCAAAGTAAAACTTGATAGGCATGGTGATGTGCTAAAGAACAAGGCTCGATTGGTTGCAAAAGGATACCGTCAAGAGGAAGGTATTAACTTTGAAGAATCATTTGCACCAGCTGCACGTATCGAGGCAATCCGAATCTTCCTGGCTAACGCTGCCAGTAAGAACATGGTAGTCTATTAGATGGATGTAAAGACGGCTTTTCTTAACGGAGATCTGAAAGAAGTAGTATACGTCAGCCAACCTGAAGCTTTTGTGAATCCAGAGCATCCTACTTATGTCTATTGCTTGAAGAAGGCCCTTTACGGTTTGAAGCAAGCTCCAAGGGCATGGTATGTCACGCTATCGAAGTTTCTTGTATCTAATTGATTCAGCAAAGGAGTAGTTGATCCGACATTGTTCACCAGAAAGTCAGGCAAACACTTAATTGGATGAGGACCACTCAGGGATCATCGTTGACCAAACTAAATATCGTAGTACGATTGGGTCCCTAATGTACCTTACTGCCAGTAGACCAAACATTCTGTTTGATGTATGCATGTGTGCTAGATACCGGGGCTAAGCCTACCAAATAGCACCTTGAAGCGGTTAAACGGGTCTTTCGGTATCTCCAAGGAACCATCAACATGGGACTTTGGTACGAAGGACACCGGTACGTCACTAACGACCTATGCAGATGCTGACCATGCAGGGTGTCAAGATACACGTCGAAGCACGTTAGGAGGTGCTCAATTTTTGGGTGATAAGCTTGTGAGCTGGTCTTCAAAGAAACAAATGAGTACCTCTATATCTTCTCTGAGAGGCAGAATACATAGCCATGTCATCTTGTTGTGCTCAAATCCTATAGATGAGATCCCAATTATCTGACTATGGCTTTGAATTCAACAAAATCCCTCTGTACTGTGATAACAAGAGTGCCATTGTTCTCTCATGCAACAACGTTCAACATTCAAGAGCAAAGCATATCGACATTCGACATCATTTCATCAAGGAGCAAGTGGAGAATGGTGTGGTGGAACTATATTTTTTGAAGACTGAATATCAGTTAGCAGACACATTCACCAAAGCTCTTCCTAGAGAACGTTTTGAGTTTATCCTTCCACGACTTGGTCTAAAGAGTCTACAACCGTAAATACTCAAACGTCTTCAAGAGGAAGACGAGGAGTAAAAGTTTTTCTTCATCCATCTATTGTAAATATTTATTCAAAAAAAAAAGAAAAAAAAAGAAAAAAAGCAAAATACAAAATAATAAAACCCGCAAAAAGAAAATAGAAAATTATAAAATTTCAAAAATCCATAAAAATCAGAAAATCTTTGAAAAAGCTCAAAAATATTATGTTTCCCATCTTTTTCTATTCTTCGATAACATCTACGGTCTTTGTTTTGTCACTCTAAGAATGACACGGGTCTTTAGATGAAGTTCAATTGTTCATAAACTTAAGAAAAAAAAATTGGGATGGAGAAAAATGGTGGTTTATTGTCATTTCAGGCAGTAACCCATTTTTAAAAGAAAGAACAGAGCCATGCTTAATCTTATTTTTCAAATCTCATTCTCTGATTCTAAAAACAAATATTTGTCACCATAAAGACAAATGTTTCCTTCGCAAATATTTTTTCTTCTATAAATTCTTCTGAAAAATATTTGTCATCTAATGAAAACTAAATAACTTGAAAAATAACTCGGACTCGATTTTTGAAAATCATATGGACTTGTCATTTGTCAAAATCTCTATCTCTCAATCAACAAATTATGTCATTGATTGAGGGGGAGAATGATTTCAATTAAATCAAAAAGGTTATTTGTCAAACAATTGCAATATCTTATATAATTGGTTCAAGACCTTGGCTAATGTTATGTTTTCATAAGATACTTAAGCATGCTTGAACATTGAAGTTTAAAGTCTCAAAATTTGATCCTTATCAGTTAAAATGTTTTTCAAAAGCAAGTCACAATTATCCTCCAAAGTTTTCAAAATTAGTTTAAATCAATAGAGATCACAAATTTCAATGGATTTGAAAATTGTGATCGGAGGAGAATTTGTGATTTAAAATTGGATTTAAACTGATAATTCGATAAATGATTTTGTAATTGATTAGCAAGATCTCCTCCCTATATATGCCAAATGATTTCAAATTTTTCCAAGCATATGTTAAGGGGGAGCATCCATATCAAACCAAAAAGGATTGAAACGTTGACTTGTCTCTAAGAGCAGGTTCTCCCTAATATGTGCAAAACACTTTCGAATCTTGATGCACATATTGAGGGGGAGCAACTTTTAGAAAACCACATCCTTTCCCAAAAAATATCTGTAACAAAGTATTTAAAATACTAATTTTGATCGGGAAAGTGATGTCGATATTTTAAGAAAATGTTGATCAAAGAAGTGAATTATTAATTCTCAATCTGAGATTTTCAAGTCCTCTTGCCTCCATGTGACAAAGCAATTTCAAACATACGATGCACATGTTGAGGGGGAGCTTTTTCTGAAATATAAAAAATAATTCAGGTACAAAATGCTTTGATCATATATCACAAGTACCTGGTTTGATTATTCAAATGGTTTTCAATTGGTTTCAATGGCAGAAGAACAATACCAAAAAGACCGACCAAATTTATTTTATGCATGGAGATATAAGGATGGTTAGGTTAGGTATTCGTTCCTACGATCCCGCCATAGCCGGAGGGATCTACCCAGGGACAATCCACTAGACAGTGTAGAGTCCTTAGGTATGATGATAAAAGGAGAAAAATGAGAAATGGGAAGAGTGCCGACTGAGTCTGAGCTAGTACTGGAATAAACCAAACAAGGTTCTAGCTATGATGTCTCGGTAAGCAATGAAGGGGTTGAAGAATGAAAAAGAAATGCAATGAGAAAAGGGTGAAAAGAAATAGCTCTCCATTAATTCAACCGTAGGGCAAAAACTGAGTTCAACACATATGCTACTGGTGGTTACTAAGGTAACACCGGTATTGAAGACAAGACGTCATGGACCCAGTGACGCACTGCACTAAACTTCCCAAGCTACTCAAGTTCCTATTAAAAGGACTTGTTTCATTCTCACGGGGAACCTACATTATCTATAGACTTTCTATTAGAGATTGTTGATATTGAAGAAGAAGACCCTCTCCCTAGTCTCCGTCATAGGAACCAAATGTGCACAATTGAGTCTGGAGCCAAGAGATCATCCACAAAATCTCATTAGGACACTAAATTAATGAAGACTTACTGTTTCACACAATGTGGAAAGTGAGATTATATTTTAAGAGTCCTACGCATTATCCTTGTGGTATTGCGAGAACATCTGAGTGATATGTAAAATATTCACGATGAAGATGGAAATCCTTCTAGAGCCAACATCAAACAAGCTCTTGGTGGGTAACATGTGAGATCTATCCAATAGATCAAACTTGTGACAACTGGATTGAAACGATGGGGCGATTCATTATTGAATCAACCTTGGTCCAGGAAATGGATTGATGAATACCTTTGAAAAACTGGTCGTTGTACTTAAAATTCTTTTCTCTAGCACATCGACTTTGTATTAACATTTCAAAATAAAAGGTGTTTATTATTGATTATTGATTTTCCTTATAACCTTCGTTGTATTGCAAAACACTTTATATTAAGCAGTATACGATTGTTTTTCAAATCACTTTTCATTAATCAGTGAATCTCAATTATTTGGGTTCACTCACTCCGTGTTGTCTTCTTTGAGACGTTCGGTTTGAGAACAACTAGAGCATGCAAAACCTGTCAAGGAGATTCTTAGGAATTCTACTTGATCACGTGCGATACTTGTACTGATCAATGGGGAACCGTGGGTCGTGTACCTTAATTCAACGAAAGTGATCAAAGACACTTTCGTGCGCTTTATTGCTAATTGTTGTATGCGTACACCCAACTTTTGGTGTCGAAATTCAGAGGCCAATCCATAGCCGCATGCTCACACAACACATTCATTTCTAAAGAAATCATGATAAGTGCATCAACAACTCGGATATTTTCACTCCATGCTTCGCTTTCTGCTGCAAATATCATGAATCAACTAATGCTTCCGCTACTATGATGAGAAGAAATCATGATCCAGAATGTGAGCATGTCGGTCCAATGTCACAACATCACATAATGTCAACACTACAAAGAAAGAGTCAGAGATTTATGGTAGCTGATGATCTCAAAGATGGCTCAAAACTCATCATCACGTGGATCAGTTAAATACCTCCACTTGGATTAACAAAATATTCAGAACATGAAGAATCATTGATTACGAGCTACAAAGCAAAGAACTTAATCAAGAATCCTAGAACAATCAAATGTAATATCTGTTTGTATACAATGTAAATTGAGGTGACCTCCCTTAGGGGGAGATTGTTAGGACTTAGAAGATATGTTGGTTAAAGTGTCGGTCACCTCAAGTATATGTATTCGTTAGAAAGCTCGTAGTCATAGTCAAGTTATGTTAATAAGTAGTTAGTTAAGTAACACCGTGGAGGACGGGCGGGTCTTTACCCACTGTATGCCTGATCCATAGCCCGTAGGAGGCGTATCTTGTAAGAAACTATAAATACTATCTACCTCCCAAGGTAGAGGGTTGGAGCTTCAATACCATTTTCTTTGTTTCATCAAGTTCCCACTTCTCTCTCCACTTTCTCTCTCTAAACCTTCAAACCATACGCCCCTCTTTAATATGTTTTGATGTGTTTGTGAAATCCAATATGTTACATTGATACCATGGTGTGGGGCTTGTTGAATGAGATCTTTGTAACGAGTCCAGGAGTTAACGACAGATTCTCCATCTATTTGATGGAAGTGAAGGATTTCGCTCCTTATGGATGGAGTTCTCCCAGGAGGAAAGAACTTTCTGGTAAACTTGGTAGTGAGTTGTTCCCAAGTGAAGATGGACCTTGGAGGTAGCTTATCGAGCCACTCTTTGGCCTTTCCTTGAAGAGAAAATGGGAGAAACCGAAGTCTAGATGTCTCTTGGATGCTCCGTCAGCATAAATAGTATCCAAAAATTTTAAAATTGTTTGATGTGATGAATTGGGTTTTCGATGTGGGATCTGTGAAATTGACATGCATTTTGGATAAGCCAAATGTCGGTGGCATGCAACACCTCATTGATGTGTTCGGAAGGATAGACAATGGCGTTGGTAAATCCAGATGAGGTGGGAGAAGAGTACTCCCTAAGGACTTTTGCCTTTGGTTTATTGATAGGTCCATTGAGAAGAATAGTGGGGATTTCCTCGCTATGTTGGCTCAGATTGTCAATGTGAATGACTTGGGGGAGTGTGTGGACTCTTCGTCAGTTACGGCTTCTTCAAAATCGATGGTGGTGCCTTGAGGTTCCGACTCATGGAGAGCTTTTCTTTGCTTATACAACTCTCTCTCGGGTTTGACAAAGGGCTTAAGAAGGGTTTTGGTGGAACTACGGGTCCTAAGTTGTATAAGGGAGTTGGAGGGGGGGGGGAATGGCTGGTTTGGTGGTGGGTTATCATTTTCCATGATGAAAAGTGACGGGATTTACGAACAAAGTCACGAAGAAGGGGGATAGACTACGAGGAAGCTAAAAATAAGAAAAAATCTTACTTGATAGGAATCAAGAAAGGGAACCTAAACGAGATAGAAGTCTAACTAGCTATTCTATTCCCTGGCAGCGACGCCAAAAACTTGATCTGCAGCGCGTTGGGGTCAAAGGAAACTTCCTTTTCTTCGAGCAAGTTTTCAACCACCTAGGCAGTGAACCTAATCATTGTAGTGTAGTATTAGGGTAAGCCTCGGGGATTGATATCGTTCTCTAGGGGAATAGGAATGCTAGTGAGAAATTTACTATGCTAAGGTTGAGGTTGAGGAAGATTATTTTTTATCTTTTATATTTTTTTATAAAGCTAAGGGTAAAATCTCGGGGTATTGGATTTGGGGATTTGGGGGTTTGGTACTTCTACCGATTACTCTACTTATCTAATTATCTAACCAATGGGTAGTCTATGTCTATTGAAGTGTGCTCGTATGATGATTAAAGATGTGTTTACCTAGATACTATTACTCCCTAGTTATCTTTTATTGATGGTTGAATTATCACGTCCTTATTCTTAACGCATTGTATTTTCTAAGGTTGTAGGGTGTGCCTTTATCCATAACTCTTTGAAGCTACCTTAAGGTTAATGACTACGAAATCTCTAGGATTCATAAACTTAACACTAAGGTTTTCTTTGGATTTTTAGCCTACAATTCCACTAGTAATTATAAACTAATGTTCACAAAGATTAATCAAGCATTAAAAACACCACGATGGCTTTAAGCACTCCTAAGCCAATTACAATTAAGATAAGAGACAACCAATCAATATTTAATAACTAGGTTTCATAGATCTAAGCAAACACACAAGTAAATTAGCCGGACATGTTAAACATGCAAGCATACACACATTCAATCGAAGACATAATGAAATCAACGGAATAAATAACTTATTGTCACACCCCCAATTTACCTGTTTTGCAGCAGAATGGAATTCCTGGGGGCTTGACTGTCATAGCACCACAATCACAGTTACATTGAACGACCTAAAGTGTCGTTTAAAAACACATCGTTGGATATTTAATAAAAACGTTCAGAGTTACAACATAGGTCCCAAAAGTTTACAAAGTTTGCGGAAATACAAATATATTACAAGTCCAAACGATGGTTTTGAAAGAAAGTGCCATAATGTACAATGATGTAAGTCGACGCCGCGACTCAAAAGGTGGTTCTTTAACCATGCCATGATGATAATGCCTTAGTTACCTGAAAATACATTGCTAAAACGGTCAACAATAATGTTGGTGAGAAATCATAGGTTTATGTAAATGTTTTATACGACTACGCAAGTATAGATCAGGCATGACGATCATGTCACGTAAAAATGTTACAGGCATGACAATTATGTCACGTAAAAATGTTACAGGCATGACAATTATGTCACGTAAAAATGTTACAATTGCTTAAGCGCATGATACCGAAGCTCCGACTGATGTACGCCCCAACAGAGTGTCTTGCCAAACAACTCTAATAATGTTTATGAATGAAATGCATCCGTATGACTAGTTGGGATTCACCAACCCGGATGGAGGTGTCACCCTCGATAGATCTATCCACTCACACACGCTTCTAGAAAATTAACGGCCCATGCATTAAAGTGGGGACTTTTAACTGGCAACGTTGTAACTCAAGCAATGTAAATGAATTTAACATACTTGGTATCGTAATAAAAATGTTGTGCAATGTATTCTCCCCAGTAGGTTTGAAATAATGTAAAACTTGTAAACGGGGCTATGAAAACTCACTTGATAAACTGGTATGATGACAAGAGTGAGTACAGAGATGTATCGTGATAATTTAACCGGGACCTATTACGAATGATATGATATGTAATGAGTTATGATGTACTGTTATGATATGCATGCATTACGTATGTTATTTATACCATTTGCGAGTTTTGAAAATAATACTTATCGTCGAAAAATACTCTTTTAACGTCTTAACCATTCTTAAATCACTTTATAAGTATTTACGTCAAAATGTCATCCTACAATGGTTTCATAATGATTTATGGTGAAATTTTCACTTTTCGTCGTAAAATAAAGTCGTTGGAAATTTTATGAAAGTGACAAAATAGCTTTGAAAAACTAGTTATTAAAATGGTGTACGTCGAATGTTAGGAAACGAAATCGACGGTTTTGGAAAGTTTGTATCGAAATCTAGAAGTTTCAGTTCAGGAGTTTTCGTCAAAAAGGTCTCGAACATAAAGATAATAAGGGTTAAAGATGGTGATTTTGTCTAATTGTTGTGTAAAAAGTGAGTTTCGGCCAATTTAAGCATCCGTAAATAATTTATTACAACTCCGCTATACAAACGGTCGATTGTTTTGAAAAATATGCTCGGTGATCTTGATTTTACTAGAAGACATTTCGTTCCAAAAAGTTCCACATCAAGGTTAAAAACAGCCGTCAACATGGTCATTTTAGTTACCGTAATACTTGTATCGTAAAAATAATATAGTTTTTCAGAAAATAATAGTTACGGCAATTTTATGAAAACGTGCATATCTTCGTCGTTTCAAATCCGTTTTCTACGTATAATACGTCCTTAGCTTCGTATCAAAGTATACTAATAGATTTTTGATAAGTCGAAATAATTTGCAAAGCTTAAGGCTCGTTTTTAACTCGAACTAACCAAAAACATGTTGCTGAAATTTCAGGAAAAATATATTTCGTCGTCAAACTTTAAAAATTCATAACTTCTTCGTTATAACTCCGTTTTAATCCGTTCAAGCGGCCACGGATTCGTTTTAAAGTATATTTTCTAAATATCAAGGCCAAAATGTCGTGCCTACAGTCGGATTTTCCAGAAAAACAAAACAAGGACAGAACATATTTTATACTTATCGAAAATAGTTTTTCTCGTACCAAACCTATTCTAATCCCTTCAAATCAACTCCAAAGCTAGTCTAATCCTACCATACACCTTCTTAGGGTGTCATGGGTTCCTAAACATCATCAAGACCAAAGTATACCAAGGGGATAATTATAGGATGACTTTATATATATATATTTCTAAAAATCATGTAAAAATGGTATAAACAACACAAATCATGCATGCTTGCTCCAAAAATGAAGAGATACTTATGAAATGAAAAGGAGATATGAAAAATATAAATGATATGCTTACAAGTTAATATGATGAGGTGCAAGGAACAAGGTTTAACTTAAACACTCTTGGTTTTTATTTCAAAACCTTATAAAGAATGTTATCTAGATTGTATTTATGCTTGAACTTGAAAAGAAAAATGATGATCCCTTGGCTATCTCTTGAAGGCCGGTTTTGGAAGAACACAAAGAGAGAAGAAAAAGCTTTTTGCTAACTATGTGAATAATGAGTGAATGAAATGTGTTAAGTGAAGACTTTGAGTATATGTATAAATGTATACAATCAAAACCATGCCTCATTAATTACCAACCCTCCCCCTTGGTCGGCCAAGCGGGGTGGAATTAGTAGATATTTTGTTTTGTTTTTTTTTTTTTTTTTTTTTTATAAACTTGTATAAATACTTTGTGAAGTTGTAAGAAAAATGTAAGTAAAATGTTGTATAGTTAAATGTATAAGTAAAGGTAAATGGTAGATTTTAGGTACAAGTAAGTTTTTAATAGATCAAAATAGAATGTAATGAGATAATAAAAATTGTAAAAATACATTCCTTGTGAAATTTGAGTGATAAAATAATTATCGAGTAGTTTTTAAGAAAAACGTCGTAATAATATAACTTTAACGATTTATATACAAAATAAATTTAAAACACTAGTTAAACTCAAAATATAGTTTTTATAAACCAATGTAAGTTTAAAAATATATCGGGATCATTTTTGAAAGTAACGGATTAAATATTCAAAATAATAACTCACGCGATAACGTTTATTTAATATAAAATTCACGCGTTTAATATGAAATGCAATGTCATGAATGAACTACCGGGATGCAAATGATGCTAATGAAATGTAGACTAATCTTAGTCCATATGAAATGTACGTGATGTTATGATCAGGAATTCGCCGCTAAACCTTAAAGGTTACGCGAATTTGGAACACGTAAACCTAGTTTACGATAAATGTTGAAATTGTAAGGCATGAATTGTTTAGAAATGACCGGAAGTACGGGTTGTCACATTCGCCCATCCAAAAAGGAATTCGGTCCCTGAATTCAGTTCGTGTTATGTCTATCGAATTTGAGTTTGTGATGAATATCGAGGAGAGAAGACATGGAGAAGTGTCGTTACGGTTATCGATGATTGAGAGTGTACAAAACATCGTAGTAAAGAAAATATCGGATGAATCTCTCATAAGTAACACTTTGACTTTGAAATATGTGAAGATTTTGCTTGCACTAAGATTTATAAATAACCGCTCCCAACATAACGTGATCCCTCCAGAATTAGACATAGTTAGCTAGGCTATGTATAATTAAGGAACGATGACGTGACGTTCGGTTTAGTTGTTGTAACTCTCGATGTTTACAACGATTTAATCTGTGTCGTTAAAATGATAGTTGAAGTGAAAGGAATTAAAATTCTCGTAAGTAATAACAAATCGGAAAGAAAATAAAGTACGATAGATGAGAATATTTGGGTCGAATTGGTTCGTTCAGTGTTTTTCTAAATCGTACCACGCCTTTCCAAGACGGGTCCTTGTGCATAATTTGTTGCCCACCAGAGGTTCTAATGGTTTGCGGCTTATGGGACATATCTTCAAATTTTGCATCGTATAACGATGTAGCTTATCTAGCTATATGTTGTTACTTGTAACTGATTCTTGATTTGTATGACTTCTTTGTTTGTTTCATGAATGGGTTATGGACTAATGAATCGGACTTTCTTGATTTTAATCCTTGAATAAGTGATTGATACTTCAACCTTACAGTGCCTCAAATGGTGTAGTCAATATGTTCATGAGCTAACTATTGCTGTAAGGAAACTTGTCGATGGAGAATGATTTGCCTAACCATTTCTAGAAAGTTACACTGGCTTGAGCATATTATCTAATGTGGGAATTGTTCTCTCGCTCTAACCATTGAGCTGAGGATAGTAGGCGGTAATCATGTCCTAGTAGGTTTCATGGAAATCCTGAAATGACTGTCAGCAGTCTAAGGTGAATCGAATAGCTTATAATAGGTACAACTTGAATTGACACCACGTGTCTCACGTTAGATTTCAAAATGTTAAATTTGTCGAAAAGGACCTTATTGAAAAGAATAGATTATAGGTAACAGTTGCGATTTCCTCGTGTTTCTAGTCCTATCGAAGGTCATGACCTGAGCCTTACTTGCCTCAGGTGCTTAGTCTCTATGACTAAAATGTTTATTGTTTGATTATCGAAGTGTTTCCATGCTCCATGTTGAAAAGTCACACGCCTTAAATATTTAAGTGAGGTGGTGTAGTGGTTGGTTTTCAAGATTTGTTCCGATATTGAGTGCTTCCAAAAATAGTTAATCACTAATATTGTTATCATGCTAGCAAGAAAATAGATATCAGCTCAAACTATGTCAAAGAATGTTTGTTCTAGTTTCACTTGTAGATGGGGAGTCATTGATTGTCCGACATGTTCGCACCTGTGGCATCTCTTGATATGGAAGTGAGGTTACTTGGAATTTCTAGAGAACACAATGCCTTAGGGAAAGTTTATATCGATAACCTTAATTTAACCATATTTTCCTTTAAGGGACACTCATTGTAGGAAAGTTCACCTATTGTTGAAGCTATGTTTAGTGAAATGTTCTGTAGTCTCGATTAGAATATTTGGTTTATCCCTATAGTGTTGTTTAGTGTGTATTCGCTTCATACTAAATCTCGTAACTCGGTCTAACTAATACTTTTGGAATGATAGAGTTTGGATTCTAATCCAAAATAGTGGTTCGGAAGGTCTCGTGATGTCTTAAGATTTTTGTTGAGTTTTGAATCATCCTACCACCTAGTTCTAGTCCTTGTTGGTAATTCCAAAATCCTTCCATTGTTTTCTTGTATCGAGGAATCCTCCTCACAGATGGTATAGGAAGTCTTTCCTAAAAGGTCACTCGTCAAATCCTAGCTTATCGGTTGAATGAGAGATAAATGGCGTAAGCATCTATAGAGTGTTAACAAAAGGAATGTTTATGCACGATATATCTGATTATAAAACTTTGATTTTAAATGAGAATTGTTTTAGGAGATTTGAAATGATGCTTGTTTTTGTTGAAATGGTATTATGTTCCTCCGAAGTTTTAGATGGTACTCAACGTTTTGTTTTGTAAGATAATGGCTCAATGATTTTTCAGAGTAACATGAAAATCGTTTTGCATGAGGATATTAAATAGTTGATAAAATAACTGAAACCAATTGATATGTTGGTAATAAAACAACTTACGTTAAAACTTTATGAAACAACGTTTCTAAGATGGTGATAAAATAGTTCGAACTAAAATCAAGTGAAATAATTTCATGAAATAGTAGCAGGATAAATTGGAATAAAGTTTGTTGGATGGTTTGTAGGATACATAGGAGAACCTTATCGAGTAGTAATAGTCTACTAATTGGTCGAGAATAACGTTGGCCTAACCCCTAGTAAGATAGTGATATATCATCGTGAAATGATGGAAAATTGGGCAATTGGAGTAAGGAATGAAATAAACAAGGTGGTGATTATCGTAGAGATAATAAATGATAAAGATTACATTAGCTAGAAAGGTACTTATTATCCGTTCCTGTTGGTGGTCTAATCGTGTTTCAAGTGTAGGAGCAGTAGGCGGTCTAGCAACGATAGCCCTAGAACTCTCACAGTCCTCAAACCTATGAGATGGTGTAGTGTCTATAGTCTTAGTGGTAGGTGATAATGGTGTGTCAAATCATGCACGCTTCCCAAGCTGCAAGTCGGGTGTATGAGTATCGGGTATGAGATGTGATGGTACGGATGGTGCTCGAAATGATAATGATGATGAAAATAATGACAATGATGATAATAGAATCCTTGTGGTGAGTTAAGAAAATAGGTTCATTAGGACTAAGCCTATAAGTTCTACCCAATGGTATGATCTGTCCCAACTGAGTGATAAAATTGTTCGATCCTACAGTGAATCAATAGTGATCGCGATGGTGTAGGTGCAACTCGTCCTCTAAAAGGTCTCAGTGTCACCATCTGATGTTATCGGTGTTGAGTCAACTGATGTTAAAATTGTGATAGGGAATGACAAGGCATTCTCCATGTCAAAGTGATGTGAGTATAATGGGATGGGTATTTGAAGGCATCAATGTGACAATCGATTTCAAAATGAAAGTAATAACTCGTAAAATGTGCGTATAAAACCGCATGTATAGTGAACATGCACTTATTATGAAATGATGAGATGCTATGATAATGTAGTTATAGTCTAGGGTCAATGATGCAACCTAGTTCTCTATAACTGTAGCTCTGGTACCAATCATCACACCCCAATTTACCTGTTTTGCAGTGAGAATGGAATTCACGGGGCTTGGTCATAGCACCACAATCACAGTTACATTGAACGACCTAAAGTGTCGTTTAAAAACAAATCGTTGGATATTTAATAAAAACGTTCAGAGTTACAACATAGGTCCCAAAAGTTTACAAAGTTTGCGGAAATACAAATATATTACAAGTCCAAACGATGGTTTTGAAAGAAAGTGCCATAATGTACAATGATGTAAGTCGACGACTCAAAAGGTGGTTCCTTAACCATGCCATGATGATAATGCCTTAGTTACCTGAAAATACATTGCTAAAACGGTCAACAATAATGTTGGTGAAAAATCATAGGTTTATGTAAATGTTTTATACGACTACGCAAGTATAGATCAGGCATGACGATCATGTCAC
The DNA here is from genome assembly GCA_910596185.1 of Chrysanthemum makinoi. Taxonomy (NCBI): domain Eukaryota; kingdom Viridiplantae; phylum Streptophyta; class Magnoliopsida; order Asterales; family Asteraceae; genus Chrysanthemum; species Chrysanthemum makinoi. The sequence goes on along the minus strand of OU343222.1, from coordinate 310,190,249 downwards.
GTAAAAATGTTACAGGCATGACAATTATGTCACGTAAAAATGTTACAGGCATGACAATTATGTCACGTAAAAATGTTACAATTGCGTAAGCGCATGATACGAAGCTCCGGTGATGTACGCCAACGAGTGTCTTGCCAAATAACTCTAATAATGTTTATGAATGAAATGCATCCGTATGACTAGTTGGGATTCACCAACCCGGATGGAGGTGTCACCCTCGATAGATCTATCCACTCACAAACGCTTCTAGAAAATTAACGGCTCATGCATTAAAGTGGGGACTTTTAACTGGCAACGTTGTAACTCAAGCAATGTAAATGAATTTAACATACTTGGTATCGTAATAAAAATGTTGTGCAATGTATTCTCCCCAGTAGGTTTGAAATAATGTAAAACTTGTAAACGGGGCTATGAAATCTCACTTGATAAACTGGTATGATGACAAGAGTGAGTACACTGAGATGTATCGTGATACTTTAACCGGGACCTATTACGAATGATATGATATGTAATGAGTTATGATGTACTGTTATGATATGCATGCATTACGTATGTTATTTATACCATTTGCGAGTTTTGAAAATAATACTTATCGTCAAAAAATACTCTTTTGACGTCTTAACCATTCTTAAATCACTTTATAAGTATTTACGTCAAAATGTCATCCTACAATGGTTTCGTAATGATTTATGGTGAAATTTTCACTTTTCGTCGTAAAATAAAGTCGTTGGAAATTTTATGAAAGTGACAAAAATGGCTTTGAAAAACTAGTCGTAAAATGGTGTACGTCGAACGTTAGGAAACGAAATCGACGGTTTTGGAAATTTTGTATCGAAATCTAGAAGTTTCGGTTCAGGAGTTTTCGTCAAAAAGGTCTCGAACATAAAGATAATAAGGGTTAAAGATGGTGATTTTGTCTAATTGTTGTGTAAAAAGTGAGTTTCGGCCAATTTAAGCATCCGTAAATAATTTATTACAACTCCGCTATACAAACGGTCGATTGTTTTGAAAAATATGCTCGGTGATCTTGATTTTACTAGAAGACATTTCGTTCCAAAAAGTTCCACATCAAGGTTAAAAACAGCCGTCAACATGGTCATTTTAGTTACCGTAATACTTGTATCGTAAAAATAATATAGTTTTTCAGAAAATAATAGTTACGGCAATTTTATGAAAACGTGCATATCTTCGTCGTTTCAAATCCGTTTTCTACGTATAATACGTCCTTAGCTTCGTATCAAAGTATACTAATAGATTTTTGATAAGTCGAAATAATTTGCAAAGCTTAAGGCTCGTTTTTAACTCGAACTAACCAAAAACATGTTGCTGAAATTTCAGGAAAAATATATTTCGTCGTCAAACTTTAAAAATTCATAACTTCTTCGTTATAACTCCGTTTTAATCCGTTCAAGCGGCCACGGATTCGTTTTAAAGTATATTTTCTAAATATCAAGGCCAAAAAGTCGTGCCTACTGTCGGATTTTCCAGAAAATCAAAACAAGGACAGAACATATTTTATACGTATCGAAAATAGTTTTTCTCGTACCAAACCTATTCTAATCCCTTCAAATCAACTCCAAAGCTAGTCTAATCCTACCATACACCTTCTTAGGGTGTCATGGGTTCCTAAACATCATCAAGACCAAAGTATACCAAGGGGATAATTATAGGATGACTTTATATATATATATTTCTAAAAATCATGTAAAAATGGTATAAACAACACAAATCATGCATGCTTGCTCCAAAAATGAAGAGATACTTATGAAATGAAAAGGAGATATGAAAAATATAAATGATATGCTTACAAGTTAATATGATGAGGTGCAAGGAACAAGGTTTAACTTAAACACTCTTGGTTTTTATTTCAAAACCTTATAAAGAATGTTATCTAGATTGTATTTATGCTTGAACTTGAAAAGAAAAATGATGATCCCTTGGCTATCTCTTGAAGGCCGGTTTTGGAAGAACACAAAGAGAGAAGAAAAAGCTTTTTGCTAACTATGTGAATAATGAGTGAATGAAATGTGTTAAGTGAAGACTTTGAGTATATGTATAAATGTATACAATCAAAACCATGCCTCATTAATTACCAACCCTCCCCCTTGGTCGGCCAAGGGGGGAGGAATTGGTAGATATTTTGTTTTTTTATTTTTTATTTTTGTTTATAAACTTGTATAAATACTTTGTGAAGTTGTAAGAAAAATGTAAGTAAAATGTTGTGTAGTTAAATGTATAAGTAAAGGTAAATGGTAGATTTTAGGTACAAGTAAGTTTTTAATAGATCAAAATAGAATGTAATGAGATAATAAAAATTGTAAAAATACATTCCTTGTGAAATTTGAGTGATAAAATAATTATCGAGTAGTTTTAAGAAAACGTCGTAATAATATAACTTTAACGACTTATATACAAAATAAATTTAAAACACTAGTTAAACTCAAAATATAGTTTTTATAAACCAATGTAAGTTTAAAAATATATCGGGATCATTTTTGAAAGTAACGGATTAAATATTCAAAATAATAACTCACGCGATAACGTTTATTTAATATAAAATTCACGCGTTTAATATGAAATGCAATGTCATGAATGAACTACCGGGATGCAAATGATGCTAATGAAATGTAGACTAATCTTAGTCCATATGAAATGTACGTGATGTTATGATCAGGAATTCGCCGCTAAACCTTAAAGGTTACGCGAATTTGGAACACGTAAACCTAGTTTACGATAAATGTTGAAATTGTAAGGCATGAATTGTTTCGAGAAATGACCTGGAAGTACAGGTTGTCACACTTATCTCGATGTAAAATAGGGTATTAGAACCCTAAAATATTGTCCAAATAGGACTACAAATGTTTTAGGTTTTTACTCCACAAGTCTACCTCTCTAAAAGTCTAAAAATCGAATTCTATATATAGATTTACAACTGCGACAGCGTCACCTTGTAATTGTGACGCCGTGGGATCGCCGTCATTAGGCTTTCATCTTGGCCAAGTCAACTTTGGGACGGCATCACATTGTGGTTGTGACGCCGTTAGCTTCAAATTTCGATGTCGCGAATACGGATCTAGGCGCTCGAGGAGAAAAGTCTTCGTGACGCCCTACTCTTCAAAGCCTGATGCCGTCAGGTGTAAAATAGCAATTTCACTACTGTGTCCTCACAAAATCAGGGACGACGTCACCCTTTGTTTGGGACACCGTCAGGTGCATTTCCAGCAGCTTGAGTGTCTTGATCTTGACTTTAGCCATTTTCTTCACATATTCACTCCTTTTCATCAAAATAAGCATCACTCTAGCATTTTGCCTTTAAGAGACCTAAAAAGTGAAAATGAACGAAACTAAGCAGTAACGGATATAAAAGTGGGTGATTAAGGGCTTAAATGACCCCTTAAAAGTGTACTTTTTAAATCCTTATCAATGCTCCTAAAGAGGTTTCTAGAATACTTGTACTTCCTAGAACAAGTATTCGAATTTGAAAAAAAGTGAAACTCCCCCTCCTTGGGGATTCAGTCGACGAACACAACCCTTAGGGGTTTGTGTTTTGTCTTTTGTCGTTCGTTACCCTTTAATATTTATCCCGGATAAGTATTATACTTTGGATAATTATCGTTTAGCCCCTAAATAAAAATAACTCTATTTTCATTTCCTCATTACTTTCATTTCATTTCATGACTCGTTTCTCATTTCCATGCGCCTATTTTATTTAAGGTGCACTGGTGTGACCTTTCCGCATTTTTTGTGAAGACAAATGTGGAAGTCGTTTTATTGTGTGCACATGATCCTTTCAAACTCCTACTTGTGCAAACACAACAATATAATGATAACTTTCACGGTACTCAGCTGTCTCAAGTATGACAATGAAGCACCTCGTTCACAGAAACCGATTCAATACCTACGTAGTGATTTCCTTTGACATAAGCTATACCAAGCTTTGGCTGACTTAAGCTCCACAAAGCTAAGTACGGGTCTGTGACTATATCCCTTTGCACTTTATCGATATTTTGGGAAAGTACCAGACACGGGTGTATATTCTCTTAGTAATTTCCTCCTTTCTTGTTATCATGATAATTGATTTGTTCTCCCATAGTGTCCTAGACAATTTGTCGCATGGCCACGCTTTTCACAAATCTTTTTAAAACAATGGGCCCAAGAAAAATAACCTTCTCTCCAGTCTATTTCAAGTTGGAGCTGCAATTTTCCATCTCGGCCAATAAGTCATTTTTCCTTACCTCCCGCTAAATCTAGCATTAGTACATAGCATTACGTTTTTACCCAGTAACTGGAACTAAGCCAAGACTCATTGAGAAACAAAAACTAATCTCTTACATTCTCAGGTCATTGGGATAGTCCGCCACGATCAAAGAATGCCAATAACTTTGATCCATGCAGACGCTTCTCGATCACGGTCACGTCCAACATTTGCCTAGCAATCTGCATGTGAAATTCAAAATTTTGTCGAATGTCTCTTATTTCACAATAGATGTATTCATTATCTCAGTTTCCCTCCGTGTTAATCAGCTACAGAAACCTTTAGAATGAAATGTCTTTCATTCATGGATTCAAAACACGCTAAGTAGGATCTCATAGTAATGTCTCATACGATTTTCATGAGTATACAACATTACTTCTGATCCTCAGTGATTGATTTATTTTGTACCAGAATGTGTTTGCGAGTAAGCAATCACTACTTAAAATCTTTCTGATGATTCTTCCCAGAAGAACCCTTGAGCCTCACTCTTTAATAATTTAACATTATTTTCTTACTGCTTATGAACCTGAGAGAGTTTTGGTCTCACCAATTTAGACTACCGGATGATAAACTTAGCTAAATCGCGACTCACTCACCTTAGTGTTCAATGATTCACTTCATTTTAATCGTATCATGTAGAATGTAATTTATTCCACAAAATAGAACTGTGAATCTTTGTTACTGATTTTCCTAAGTCCATGAGAACTTCAGTACAAGCCCTTTTTGAAACAGTGATGTAGTTGCGCATTTCCCTGATTTGAGATCCCAGATTTCAAACCTTTCAAGCCACTCAACTTTTTAATTTTTACACTAAAACTCAAGATCAATTATCTTGCCAAACTATATTGCTTATTTGAGCAATGTACATTTCGTTTAATGATCTTGACATCCTCCCACTAAATGTTACAATACTAGGAATTCTCCCATAGATCATGCCAGATCTATAATTCCTGTCATGTTGTATACTCTTTAGTTAAACGATCTAAAATTAATTTACCACATGCTCTCATTTATGTTTTTCAACTCTAAGTTGAATTCCTCACATTCAGTCCGGTAAAGGACCTTTGGCATGAGCACATTAACTTTGATCTGGTTTAACTTATGCTAACCTGATTATTTGTTTCTTTTGTAAAGCATCTCTCAGCTTTACCTAAACACTCCAAAGCTGATACAAGATTTCACTCATGATCAAAAAACTCATGCGCTTTCGAGTTTGACATATAGATTTGAAAAACTACACATTACTATATGAGCTAAACCCAATCTCCATATTTCTTGAAATACCATCACTCAAGTTGTTAGGATTTAGTAAATCCAGTTATTAAAGTATCGGTCACCTCAAGTATATGTAATCGTTAGAAAGCTCGTAGTCGTAGTTATTTAATGTTAAGTAGTAGCTAGTTTAGTAACACCGTGGAGGACAGACGGGTCTTTACCCACTGTATGCCTGATCCACAGCCCGTAGGTGGCGATTTGTGTAAGACTATAAATACCCTCTACCTCCCAAGGTAGAGGGTTGGAGCTTATAATAACACTTTTACTTTCTCTCACTAAGTTCCCAAACCTCTAACTATTTCTCACTCTAAAACCTTATTGTGTACGCCTCTTATTGATCATGGTTTGATGTGTTTGTGAAATCCAATAAGTTACAATTGGTATTAAGAGCCATGGTTTGATCATCTCTCTTACATATCCTTGGATTTATAGTGGTTTTATATTTTTTTTGGGTTTGAAAAAGTTTAGTGGTTTTTGCATCATTTGGATCATTTCTTGTGTTAAAGTTTGAATTTTGAGTGTACTTTTGTGTTTAGAATCATTGTAAGTGCTTGGGTTTTGATTTGTAAAGCTTGAATCAATGTGGTTGGGCTTGTTTAGGATTGAAAAGTATTGTTCTTAAAGTTTTCTACATAGCTACTTGGCTCTCGGAGTGATTTTCTTGGTAGCGATTTACTTTGATAAATTCCAGCGACTTGTAGTTAGAGGAATAGCGACTTGAACTTAGTGACTTGTCTATTGAGACAAGCCAACAAACAGTACAACGTAGTGGAGGTTCCACTTCGGCTAGAGACTTGGTTGGCGTAGCGACTTGTCTCTATTATTTCTAGAGACTTGTCCTTATTGTTCTTAGCGAGTTGATTCTTAGCGACTTGGATACTTAGCGAGTTGCTCTTTAGCGACTTGTCTGCTTAGCGATTTGGTGCTTTAGCGACTTGTGTTCAGCGACTTGGGTCTTAGCGACTTGATTCACAGCGACTTGAGGTTTAGCGAGTTGCTACTTAGCGACTTGGTGACTTAGCGACTTAGTTCAAAGGTTATAGCGACTTGGTTAATATTTGTTTCTAATACGGTTTTTCTCTTGATTTAGTAAAATCCCATGAAAGAATTTATTTCCCGGTTTAATCATAGAGTTATAAAATCCCGTGAAATCTGTAAACATATCTATCAACGTGCCTACAATCATCTCTATTGTAGCTGAGGACGTTCAAGCAGCTGGTTCAGACACTCGTCCACCCATGCTTGACAAAACTGACTATGACTCATGGGCTCAACGAATTAGGTTGTACTGTCTGGGAAAGGAAAACGGAGTCAACATTCTCAAGTCAATTGATGAAGGACCTTATCAGATTGAGACTACAAGAGACATAATTGATATTGCTGCAGATGGAACAATGATCTTTGGATTGGACAGACCAAAGACGTATGATGAGCTCGGTGATAAGGAGAAAAAGAGATTCGATGCTGATATCGGGGCTTCAAACATTATACTTCAAGGTCTTCCAAAAGATATCTACAAGCTTATCAATCACAAAACTGAAGCCAAGTCGGTTTGGGATAATGTCAAGATGCTTCTCTCGGGTTCTGAATTAACTAAGGAAGACATAGAATCACAACTGTATGATGAATTTGAGCACTTTAAGATGAAACCAGAAGAAAGTGTCTATGAATATTACGTGAGATTCCACCAGCTTGTGAATGATATGAGGAATATCAAAATGACCATGCCAAATATTTAGCTGAACTCAAAGTTTGTGAACAACATGAATCCCGAATGGCACAAATTTGTCACCTCTGTGAAGCTAACCAATGGATTGAAGAACACCAACTATCAGCAACTGTATGCCTTCCTTCTTCAGAATGAGAGACATGCTATGTTTGAACGAAGGATTCTTGAACAGTTCAAATCTAAGCAGGGAGAAACTAGTTCGTCAAATGACTCTACAGCCTTTTACACCAATGTTGGAATTACCACCAAAGCTTCTCAAGTCATACCCACGGGTAATGGTAATTACAAGCTCATCCCTGATCCAACATATAAGCCTCCTGACTCAAACACACTCATGGAAAACTTCATCAATCAACTATCTCTCATGGTTAGTCAAAGCATGAACTCCCTCCCACACACCAACAATAATCTCAGAACAGCATCCAATCCACACAATCAAGCTACTGTCAGAGATGGTAAGGTTGTGGTGTAGAATGTGCAAGGAAGACGATATGAATAAGGGATGGTTGGAGCAGGTTATGGTAATGCTGGAGTAGGTGGAGGGTATATGGCTAATCAGAATCATGGGAGAAATGCCAATCAAGGACAAGCAAAGCCAATCAAATGCTACAACTGTGGTGGTGAGGGACATATTGCGAGGAACTGCACATCTCCAAAACATCCACAAATCTGCGAATACCGAGAGACAAGATGTTGCTTGTGCAAGCTCGGGATAATGGAGCAGCTTTGGATGAAGAGGAGTTGTTGTTTCTTGCCGAGGGAAATGCCAAAACTTATGATGCCGATGTTGATGAGCGACCATTAGAAATAGGTCACAATCATCAAAACTTATGATCTTTGTGATGCATTTGACTCGATGTCGATGATGAACCTCTTGCCTGCGGAGACAATCTTCATGGCTATCATTTCACCTATGGTCTCTCCAAAGGTCTCATCACCACAACAGGCTGGTCAATCCAAAGATTCAATCATTTCAGAGGTATTAAAGCTATACGATGAAGTTGATAAGCAAAAGATGCATAATGAAGTACAATTTCTTGAAACTTATGAATCAGATATTGATAATGAGGGTAATAGCAATATTGTCCCATATGATCAATATGTGAAGCAAAGTGAAAGTGAGATTGTACCAAGTGATGCATCTTCTGCAGTCAATGATGACTATGTTTTTGATGAATATATTGCATGTGCTCCTGATGATTCTGTTATCTCTGAACTGAATGCATATAAAGAACAAGTTGCTATTTATGAACAACGTGCTAAGTTTGAGTTAACTACCCGTGAGCAGGAAATGGATGACCTTATGCGTACAATTATTAGAAAAAGTAGTTTTAGAGAAGAAGTGTTAAAACAAGAGTTAAACTCCTTACTAGAAAAGCTTTCTAAAACTGTTAAGCAAAAGCAAGAGCTTCAAGATAATGTTAAAGTGCTTAAACAAGAATTCAGTGCTAAGGAATCAAAACTTTTGAATGATTTTTCTAATCTAAAAACTTTGAAAAACAAGCTTGAAAATAAGTTGTACGTACAAGGGAACACCATTCAACTGCTCACGATCACTAAGCATAGAGTCTTAAGCGATAAGCACAGTATTCCCCTTGTAGAGGAACCAAATCCTGAATATTGCGAAAAAGCTAAAGCTTTCCATAAGATTGTATATGATGGCAATGAGATTCTTAAGCCTAGGCAAATACCATCATGTATTGGAAGCACGGAAGAGGATAGAAAATTAGATGATGCATCCAGGGAGAAAATGGATAAGAAGCTTAACGATCCTGCGTGTAAAAAGAATAACATAACGATCAAACCCCATGATTACACTAAGGAAAATTGGATCTCCCTGAACATGTTTAAGCCTCAAACTCAATTAACCCCAGAACAGATTTTTTGGAAGAAAGATATGGATAAACAAAAAGTTAATGTACTTGTTGAAACAAACCCTCCCTTTAGGAAAATGACTGCAGCTACTGTGTATCCTCCAAATACACCAATGCACTTGGTTCCTAGAACTATTGCCACTAGTAGCAAGACCTTAATCAGCCTATATGTTGTTTATCAACTATTCTTTGATTTTGAGAAGACATGTAAGAAGAGAATCACACCTCTGAGGGATAACTGAAGGAGAAAGGGGTTTTGAGCAAAATAAAGAATGTTATTTAACTGAGGTCATGCCGTTTTTTAAACAATTCAAAGGTCAATTTGAGAGTCTTCAAAAGGGGATTAACTCAGATATCAAAGAAATGGAAAAGGAATTTGATGCAATGATTGTTGAGGTAAATGATTATGAACGGGAACACAAATATAATGAAATTGAAAGGAAGAAATTGCATATCTTAAATGAGAACTTAGTATTAAGTTGTGTGGCTCAAGATGTGTTTTATCGTCACTAAGCATTCTATTACTGCCTCTCAATTTCATGAATTAAGTGTTGCCTTGAAAGTTTCCCATGATCATGTCATTGAGCTTGAAATCAAAAACTCAGAACTTAATGAGAAAACATCGGATGATCACGATAATTTGGTAAAACAGTTTTCTAAACTAGAAGTTGAACATTTTAATTTGCTACTAAAATATCAACATCTTAAAGAAAATGTCAAAATCTCAAACATCAAGACATCCTCAAATGTTCCAGAGTTTGATGCACTTTTTGAAATAAACAAGCGTGATGAACAGATTCAAGCTCATTGTAACACGATCAGAAAGTTGAAAGCCCAAATTTTACAATTAAAGGGTGAAAAGAACAACGTGACTGGCTCCCAAATACCTCCTCCTTTAGATTCTCAGTGTTCTCAAACGTTTCATCTTCAAAACTTGGTTAATGTTTTACAAAAGGAAAATGAGAGTTTTCTAGAAGAAAATGAAAAGGCTAAACGGCACTTTAAAGAGTTATATGATTCAATGAAAGTCACTCGTGACAAGAACAACGAAAAAATAACTTCTTTACAAAAGGAAATTGAGAATCTAAAGAGTCAGGAAAAAGGGAAAATGCCACTTGTCTTCAATGAGAATGTTGCATCAAAGTTATCTACTTACAGACTGCAAATATCTGTGATTAAATACATTCCTCTTCATCTTAGAAATAACGAACTTGTGTTTCATAACTATTTCGCTCACCTTAAGGATAGTCTAGAATGTCTCCGTGAGATTGTAGAAGAGGATTTCATAAATAAGCCACTTGATAAAGAGATTAGTTTTGCTTGCATTCAGGCCAAACGATCTCAAGAGCTGCTAGAATGTTTAATAGCAACATGTCCTAAATCCTTAGGTGCAAAAGATAAAGCTATGATGCCTTGTTCTATGCCTAGTGCCAATTATGCAACCCATTCTATGCCCAGTATTAAGAAAGTGAACTCTAAAATGCCTACAAGTAGTTCTGATCCATGCACGTCTAGTTCAGGAATGCAAAAAGTAGCCCAACCAACTAATGTTCCCATAATTCCCTCTACAGGAGTAATAGTGACATAAAAGCAAGCGGGTCAAAACCTTCAGGCAATACAAAGCAATATAGGACCTCGCAAGCTAAGAATGTGCATTTAAAGAGAGTAGAAGACCACCATAGGAACCCTAAGTTTGAGTTGAATAAAACGAATCGTGTTGATTCTAGTATTCGCTATAAGTGTACTGTAATTAATTCGAATTCTGCTACTATCTGCAAACCATGTAATGATGACTGTTTGATTTATGTTACTGATCATGAATGCGGTGTGAATGTTTTGATTAATGCTGTTAAATGCCCAGTTAAAGTTGTTAATGTCAAAAATCAAGCTAAGAAGGCTAAAAGGCAAAAGCGAAAGAAAGTTAGAAAACATTGGAAACCCACAGGAAGAAAATTTAGTAATATTGGTTATCAATGGATACCTACTGGCCGTAAGTTTAATCTTAATAAAATGCCTACAAGTTTAGTAATATTGCTAAGTCAAAGCCTGTTAGAAAATGGATGCCTACTGGTAGAACTATTCCTTTAAGAAGTGAACATACTTTGAATAGGTCAAATACGGACACTAGAACTGCATCTATTCCTGATGATTCCATTGTTTCTACTTCTGATGTGGGTGTTCCAATCAATGTTACTAACCAAATGGAACCCATTCTTGCATGGGGATCCCAATTATCCGGTTATCCATTCTTGTCTCTGTTCAACCAGATCGTTCAAATCGTTCGTGGTACCGGACTCAGCCATTCCAAGCATATACCGGAGATCGCTCTGGCTCATGAACTTCGTGAGTAAATTCATGGGACTTTAGATTCGGGAGCGACCATTTTGGAGCAATTATGGGTTATGGAGACTATGTTGTTGGCAAAAGTGTAATCTCCGGGGTATATTATGTTGAAGGTCTTGGTCATAACTTGTTTTCTGTTGGTCAATTATGTGATTCCGATCTAGAAGTGGCATTTAGAAAACATACTTGTTTCATTAGAGAACTCGATGTTGTGGAACTGTTAAGAGGAACTCGTGGTTCAAATCTATACACCATCTCTATCGAAGACATGATGAAATCTTCTCCAATCTGCTTGTTGTCAAAGGCTTCAAAAACAAAATCATGGTTATGGCATCGTCGTCTCAAGCACTTGAACTTCGGCACCATTAATAATCTTTCCAGAAATGATCTTGTAAGAGGCTTACCCAGATTAGAGTATGAAAAGGATCATCTTTGTTCAGCATGCCAATTGGGAAAAAGCAAGAAATATGCCCACAAACCCAAACCCACAAACTCAGTAATGGAATGCATACCCTTCATATGGACTTGTGCGGACCAATGAGAGTGCAAACGATTATTGGGAAGAAATATATTTTAGTCATTGTTGATGACTACTCTCGATTTACTTATGTAAAGTTTTTGAGGACAAAAGATGAAACTCCAGATGTCATAATCAAACTTATCAAGCAGCTTCAGGTTCGACTTAACAATATGGTTAGAATTGTTCAATGCATACATGGACAATGGAGTTCGTTAACAAATATTTAAGTCAATTTTATGAAAGTGTTGGAATCAGTCATCAAAGAAGTGTTCCACGAACTCCTCAACAGAACGGTGTAGTTGAAAGACGAAATCAAACTCTTGTGGAAGCCACAAGAACAATGCTAATTTATTCAAAGGTTCCAATGTTTCTCTGGGCAAAGTCATTGCCACTGCTTGCTACACCCAAAATCGTTCCCTCATACACACATCTCATGGAAAAACTCCATACGAACTTGTCCATAAACGAAAACCTGATCTTTCCTACCTTCGTGTGTTTGGTGCGTTGTGCTATCCAACGAATGACGGTCAAGATTTAGGTAAATTAAGAGCTAAGGCGGACATTGGAGTTTTGTAGGTTATGCATCAAACAAGAAGGGTTACCGAATCTACAACAAAAGAACTCGAGATATCATGGAAACTATTCACGTCCCGTTCGATGAGCTGTCGGCAAATGGCTCCGGACAATCCAGTTCTGGACCCGCATCATACGTTCATCAAGTAGTCCTATCAGTTCTACTCTTGTTTCAAATCCCTCACTAGCAACTCCTTATGTACCTCTTTCAGAAGATGATTTGAAGAAATTGTTTGATCTAATGTTTGATGAACACTATGAGCCAAGTGCTAATGATCTGTCAATTCCATCAACGAGGTTTCCTATCCCTGTCAATGAAGTTAACCCTTCAGTTTCTATGTCATTAAGTCAAGAAGCGTCTGTTGCTGATCACTCTGTCTCATAAACGAATCATCAATCATTGAGTGTACATCATGGATGTGTGTCTGGCACCTATGATGGAGATAATCCCTTTGCTCCTGAATCATCATCATCATCAGAACCATCTTCATCAGGAGAAATCGACTCTGCTACTTCAATTCCTCAACAACAACCACACGAACACCTTAGAAAATGGACACATGATCATCCATTGGACAACATCATTGGAAATCCCTCTCGTCCAGTATCTACACTCAAACAACTTGCAACTGATGCCTTATGGTGCTTCTTCAATTCCGTACTATCCAAGATCGAACCAAAAGAAGTTAAAACTGCCATGAATGAAGACAGCTGGTTTAATGCCATGCAAGAAGAAATTTATGAGTTTGATCGACTAGACGTATGGGAATTAGTACCTGCTCCTGACTGTGCTAGGATCATTGCTCTAAAGTGGATCTTCAAAGTAAAACTTGATGAGCATGGTGATCTATTAAAGAACAAGGCTCGATTGGTTGCAAAAGGATACCGTCAAGAGAAGGGTATTGACTTTGAAGAATCATTTGCTCCAGTTGCTCGTATCGAGGCAATCAGAATCTTCTTGGCTAATGCTGCAAGTAAGAACATGGTAGTCTAGCAGATGGATGTAAAGACGGCGTTTCTTAACAGAGATCTTGAAGAAGTTGTATACATCAGCCAACCTGAAGGTTTTGTGAATCCAGAGCATCCTACACATGTCTATCGCTTGAAGAAGGCTCTTTATAGTTTGAAACAAGCTCCAAGGGCATGGTATGATACGCTATCAAAGTTTCTTCTATCTATTGGATTCAGCAAAGGAGCAGTTGATCCGACACTGTTCACCAGAAAGTCAGGCAAACGCTTAATTCACGTTCAAATCTATGTTGATGATATTATTTTTTCCTCGACTGACCCTAATGAATGTGACCGTTTTTAAAATGAAATGGGTTCCAAATTTCAAATGTCAATGATGGGACAAATGTCATTTTTCTTGGGATTAAAAATTTCACAAAGTCCCGGAGGCATTTTTATAAATCAATCTAAATATGCAAATGAGATTTTAAAGAAATTTGGATTTGATTCTTGTGACCCTGTTGACATTCCCATGATAGAGTACTAAACGGATGAGGACCACTCAGGGATCATGGTAGACCAAACGAAATATCGTAGTATGATTGGATCCCTGATGTACCTCAAAACCAGTAGACCAGACATTCTATTCGCTGTTTGCATGTCTGCTAGATACCAGGCTAAGCCTACCAAAAAGCACCTTGAAGTGGTTAAATGGGTCTTTCGGTATCCCCAAGGAACCATCAATATGGGTCTTTGGTACCTGAAGGACACCGGTATGTCACTAACGACCTATGCGATGCCATCATGCAGATGTCAAGATACACGTCGGCACGCCCGAGGTGCTCAGTTTTTGGGTGATAAGCTTGTGAGCTGGTCGTCCAAGAAACAAATGAGTACTTCAGTATCCTCTACAGAGGCTGAATACATAGCCATGTCATCTTGTTGTGCTCAAATCCTATGGATGAGATCCCAATTATCTTACTATGGCTTTGAATTCAACAAAATCCCTATGTATTGTGATAACAAAAGTGCCATTGCTCTCTCATGCAACAACGTACAACACTCAAGAGCAAACCACATCGACATTCGACATCATTTCATCTGAGAGCAAGTAGAAAACGGTGTGGTGGAACTTTATTTTGTGAGGACTGAATACCAGTTAGCTGACATCTTCTCCAAAGCTCTTCCTAGGGAACGTTTTGAGTTTATCGTCCCACGACTTGGTCTAAAGAGTCTACAGCCGGAAACACTTAAACGTCTTCAAGAGGAAGAAGAGGAGTAAAAGGTTTTCTTCATCCATCTCTTGTAAATATTTATTCAAAAAGCAAAATACAAAATTTCAAAACCAACAAAAAGCAAATAGAAAAATATCAAATTTTCAAAATCCATAAAAATTAGAAAATCTTGAAAAATCCCAAAAATATTGTTTTTTTTCATGTTTTCTTTGTTCGATATCATCTACGGACTTTGTGTTGACATTCAAAGAATGTCACGGGTTTTTAGATGTTCTTCGAATGTACATATTTTGTTAAAAAAATTGAGAGAAAGTGAAACAAAAGCTTATAGTCATTTCAGTCTTAACCCATTTTTATAGAAAGAACAGAGCCATACTTTATCTTAATTTTTTTTTTAAATCTCATGCTCTGATTCTTTAAACAAATATTTGCTATCTAATGAAAACTAATAGCTTTGAAAAATAACTCGGCCTCAATTTTGGATAATCATCTGGACTTATTTGTCAAAATCTTTATCTCTCATTCAACAACTTATGTCATTGATTGAGGGGGAGAATGATTTCAATTTAAACAAAAGGTTATTTGTCATACAATTGTTTTCAAAAGATACTCATGCATATTTAATCTTTGGAGTTTAAAGTCTCAGATTTGATCGTTATCGGTAAAATGTTTTTATAAGCAAAGTCACAATTCTCCTCAAAAGCTTTCAAAATCAATTTAAATCTCCAGAGATCAAAAATCTCAAATGATTTGAAAATTGTGATCGGGGAGAATTTGTAATTTAAATTGGATTTAAAATGATAATTCGATAAATGGTTTTATAATGATTTACAAGCTCTCCTCCCCACATGTGCCAAACGATTTCAAATTTTCCATGCACATGTTGAGGGGGAGCAGCTATTTTAAACCAAAAAGGATTGAAACGTGATTGATTTGTTCCAAAGTGCAGGTTTTCCCTAATATGTGCAAAACTCATTCAAATCTCGATGCACATATTGAGGGGGAGAAATTTTATTGAAAACCACATTCTTTCACGAAAATATCTTTAACTGTATGTGAATCACTGATTTTGATCGGGAAAGTGATGTCGATATTTTTAGAAAATATTTATCAAAAGAAGTGAATTATTCTTCTTGCCTCCATGTGTCAAAATGATTTCAAACATATGATGCACATGTTGAAGGGGAGCCGTTTTCTAAAATATCAAAAACGACTCAGGTACAAAATGCTTTGATAATATATCACAAGTACTTGGATTGATTTTCAAATGGTTTTCAATTGGTTCCAATGGCTGATGAACAATACCAAAAGACCGACCAATTTATTTTATGCATGGTGTTATAAGGATGGTTAGGTTAGGTATGCGTTTCCATGATCCCGCCAGAGCCGGAGGGATCTACCCAGGGACAATCCACTAGATAGTGTAGAGTCCTTAGGGATGATGAAAAAAAAAGGAGAAAAGTGAGATATGGGAAGAGTGCGGACTGAGATAGAGCTAGAACTGGAATAAACCCAACAAGGTTCTAGTAATGAAGTCTCGGTAAGCACTGAAGGGGTTGAAGAATGAAAAAGAATTGAATGTGAAAAGGGTGAAAAGAAATAGCCCTCCAATAATTCAACCTTAGGGTAGAAACCGGGTTCAATACATATGCCACTGGTGGTTACTAAGGTAACACTAGTATTGAAGACAAGACGTCATGGACCCAGTGATGCACTGCACTACATCTTCCCAAACTACTCAAGTTCCTCTTAAAAGGACTTGTTTCATTCTCACGGGGAACCTACATAATATATCGACTTTCTCTTAGAGAATGTTGATATTGAAGAAGGAGACCCTCTCCCTAGTCTCTGGTATAGGAACCAAAAGTGCACGATTGAGTCTAGAGCCACGAGATCATCAAATAAATCTCTTTAGGACACTGTCAATGAAGACTCTCTGTTTCACACAATGTGGAAAGAGAGATTATATCTTATGAGTCCTACGCATTATCCTTGTGGTATTGCCAGAACATCTGAGTGATATGCAAACATATTCACAATGAAGATAGAAAGCCTTCTAGAGCCAACATCAAACAAGCTCTTGGTGGATGGCATGTGAGATCTATCCAATAGATCAACCATGTGACAACTGAACAGAAACAATGGGGCGATTCAAAATTATGAATCAATCCTGGTTTAGGTTATGGATTGACGGATACCTTTGAAAAACCGGTCGTTGTGCTTAAAAATTCCTTTCTTTAGCACATCGACTGTGTACTCATATTTCAAATATAAAAGGTGTTTACGATTGATAATTGATTTTTCTCAAAAACCATCGTTGTATTGCAAAAACACTTTATTAAGCAGTACTCGATTGTTTTTCTCAAATCTCATTTCATCAATCAGTGAATCTCAAATCCGCTGGTTTACTCACTCCGTGTTGTCTTCTTTGAGATGTTCCAGTTTGAGAACAGCTAGAACAGTTGTGAAACCGTGTCAAGGAGATTCTTCGGAATTATACCTGATCACAGGTAGTACTTGTACTAATCAACGGGGAACCGTGGCCGTGTACCTCAATTAAACGAAAGTGATCAAGACACTTTCGTGGGCTTTATTGCTAACTGTTGTATGCAGGTACGTCCTACATTTGCAGCTGATCAGAATGGAGAGGTCAATCCATAGCCGCATGCTCACTCATCACATTCATTTCTAAAAAGATTATGATAAGTGCATCGATGACTCTGATATTTTCACTCCATGCTTCTGCTACGCTGCTACAAATATCATGAATCAACTAAAGCTTCCGCTACTCTGATGAAAATATTTCATGATCCTGAATGTGAGCATGTCGGTCCAAAAATCACAACTTCACATAATGTCAACACCACAATGGAAGAGTCATAGATTTATGGTAGCTGATGATCTCAATGCTGGCTCAAAACTCATTATCACGTAGATCAGTTAAAGACCTCCACTTGGATTAATCTAACATGCAAAAATGAAGAATCAATGACTACGGCTCTGAGAGAAAGAACATTAACAATAATCTAAGAACAATCTTAATGTAATATCTGTTTGTATTCAATGTAATTTGAGGTGACCTCCCTTAGGGGGAGATTGTTAGGATTTAGTAAATCCAGTTATTAAAGTGTCGGTCACCTCAACTATATGTAATTGTTAGAAAGCTCGTAGTCGTAGTTATTTAATGTTAAGTAGTAGCTAGTTTAGTAACACCGTGGAGGACGGACGGGTCTTTACCCACTGTATGCCTGATCCACAGCCCGTAGGTGGTGATTTGTGTAAGACTATAAATACCCTCTACCTCCCAAGGTAGAGGGTTGGAGCTTATAATAACACTTTTACTTTCTCTCACTAAGTTCCCAAACCTCTAACTATTTCTCACTCTAAAACATTATTGTGTACGCCTCTTATTGATCATGGTTTGATGTGTTTGTGAAATCCAATAAGTTACACAAGTATTTCTCTTTTATAAGAAATCTTCCTTATTAAGTATCCAAGATATTTAATTATATTACCCGTGGGGTACATGCCTTTATTTCATCAAGACTTGGGAATTAAGGAATTATCTTCAAGTATCAGGAATCTCATACTATTTAGATTCTGGTAGAAATGTTATTTAAGTCATTCCATGACTTTTCTTCTTTTATCAAATCTATGTTGGAGTATGCTTGTGTCATAATAAATAATTATATGTCTAGTCATATATGAGCCTATGGGGTCACACACATATACACTTAGACACCATTTATTATAATGTATTTATCGTATTTACGTTATTAATAACCTTTGTCACATAAGGGAGTAAAGAGGAGAATTTGGACTTTGAAGGACCTAATGTGTAACTTGTGGATTGACATCGATTATCATTAACTCTAATTATGATAATTAATGTTGATTAGGGAGGTTACTAATTGGCTACTTAATCCCTCCTCTCCCTTGAAGTGGTACCCCATATTCATCCAAAAAGAGGTTTTTGGTTTTGATTATTATTCCTTGATAATTCTAGTTGTAGTCTTGTGCAAGGATTGGTGAAAAGGTTAGACTAGCATCAAAGGGTGATTGATTGACGTGTAGTGTGTTTCATTTATTGGGAAAGGCCAACATCATTGGTCTTTTGGTTTCTTGATTCCTATCGTGGTGGTGATTGGTGTCTTGCAACCGGATTCACGCTTCAAAGGTATAAACCTTATGTTTGTTTTATTTGATTGATCATATGGCTATATGGATCCGTTGTTGGTGATGATTCCGCTGCATTCTATGTTTACTTTATGTTTATTATTTTCATCATCACCTATAGTGGTATCACGAGCCATCATATGTGCCATATGATTATCGGGTATGCGAAAAAATGGTCAAAACGCGTGTTTTTAAGTGTTTTTTGTAACCACTTTCAAAACAGCCCCGAGGGCTCCATTTTTTATGGATTAAGAATGTTATTAGTAATAAAAAGATCTGTGATTTTTGGTCCTATGGCCATTGGTTTCGCATACGTTAATTAAACAATGTGTTCGGTACGTTAAAAATGACTTTAATCGCGTTGTTTTAATCGATTCTTGAAACGATTTGAAAACAGCCCCTAAGGCTAAATTTTCTGTGGTAAAATGATTTTTAGAAGGTCTAATATCAGTAGGTTTGATAACCTAAATCCATTTTACACGCGTACCAATCGGGGTTTTAATTCTTGTTGATTATTTCTTCGATTCGTTGGCTAATTCTTTTATTTTATGTCATTTAAATTGTTTCCATGGCAAATACATGCATGTTTGCTCATGGGATTAGCCAACACCTTGTTATGTTCATAATTTTATGGTATTATTATGTGTATATGGAAAGCCGATGAAAACCTAGACCACTTGTGCCATGAATGATTGTGATTGTCGTTTATTTCTTGTTATTTGGGGTTTGCCATTGTTTCGGCCTTTATGTATGTATTTTAGTTTGATTTTTGCCATTGCTTGGGCATTTTACAATAGATAGATAGTAGATTAGTTGTATTTTACATTCTATATATTGTAACCGATGCTTGGAATGGAATGGCAAAGCATAAAAGACATAAAGACGCATAATGGCTGTTCGGACAAGCTGCAGTAAAACGGAGTTTTCCGGTGACTGGTAGGGTATTTTTTAACCAATGTTTTGCTGCAGGTAGACAACTCATGGGCCCACAACTTTGTAGTTTTATGCTAAGCTCGGGTAGGACTCCTTCTTGGCCTATTGGGCCTCGAATGCGAAAATTCGGGTGGATTCACTTTTCATGTGCATAATGGGCTTCTACTTGTCCTAGCTTGGTCTTAGAGCAAGTGGGAGTCCTCCGTGTGGTTGTGGTTTATGTCCCTAGATGACTCTTGGTTCTCGTGATGGCTCACGAGACCAAGCATAGGTTCTTTCATCGGTTGAGGCTTTGCATGTTGTGGTTGTGTGTTGGTTGTTTGCTTATTATGTATGTTGTGAATGTATATAACTTGCAAATTGTTTTCTAAAACTTAAAACGCAACACAAACCATTTTCAAACTAAATCTTGTGATTTAGTTTAACTAAGTTTAAATACGGATTTAACACAAAATCATTGTTTTAAAAATAACACTTAACTTGTTATGTATGTTATTCGATTTATGTATTGTCCAATCTCTATTATAATCCACATAGGTTCTATATTAGACTTGAAAAAGGACAACTTGACACACATAAATTAAAACAATGATTAGACTTAAGTTAAGAAGAGTTTTTAACTTGTGCTACTAAGAATGAATGCATGCTTTTTCGTACACCTTTTTTGATTCACATCAAAATATTTTACCCGTCACAAATTTAAGTCATGCCGTCCAATCGCTTGAGAACACTTGCAATTACTTTTTGCCTATGCGTGGGACCTAGGTTGAATTGTAACCCAAGGTGATTATTTTCTATGCGTGGGACCTAGATATATTTTCGCACGTTCTCAAATTGGATGACTTAATCGAGTTAAGCGGTGAGACCTTGACCCGAGGCAAGGATGGGACTAAACATGCCTACTTGACACTAGACGCTTGTTCAATAGTTCCATGAGTCCCATAAGGATCTAAGAGTTGCACATGTAATGCAATTGGTGATCGTCGCCTACCAATTGAATCTACTATTGCTAGCAGATCAACTGATGTGATAGTAGAAGCACAATGTGGATCTTAGCCTTTTTTCGTAAATTAATTGTTTTAATCATGGGTTAATTAATTTGTAAAAGGATAATTATCGAAAATAATAAAAATTGAACTTTGTAAATTCAAATTAATGATATAATGCATCACATCCGTAAACAAAAGTTTGTTCTTTTCTTGTTAAAAAGACAAACTAAGTACTTCTTTCTTGTAAGAAAGAGACTTGTTCCTATCTGTTTTCTTTATGAGGAAATGCCATAATAGGAACATTTGAATTGTCCTAAATCTAATCAAACTCAAAGAACACCTACTATAGAAATCGTGATGTCTTGCAAAAGTCAAAACGGTTAAGTATGGTTGCACATCTTATTCTTTCAAGTTTGTTTTATAACCCTAGTTCCGGTTCCGAAACATTGAAGTAAGATAAGATATTTGGATAACTAGAGAACACGTTTTCTATAGCTACCAAAATAATATGAGTTTTAATAATTAGAAGATGGAAATATCAAAAAACCGCAAAATGGTAAAGACAATTACTAGCATGATTACCTAGCAATTATCTTAATCCAATAAACCTAATAAGGTACTACACACCCTTGTGGTAAAATAGACCTTATGGAGGAATTGCATGCCTATTTTCAAGTTAAAATATCAATGATGGCTAGCCCATCATCTATATGTTAGAACTTGATGCACTTCATTGAATATCTAAGTACATGTTTACTAGTCCAAGTGACTCACATTAGCAATAATGTGTATATATTTAAAGAAAGAAGGAAAGTATCCAATCGACACTCAGCCTCCACTGGTGACATAACATTTATAATGTTGTATAATCCAATAAGAGCTATGTGACTTTAATACTGGTGACGAAACACATGTTATGTTGTCTAATCCAGTGGGAGCCGTAATCTTTATCACCTTGCAGGTTGCCCATATTATTTCTTGATTGTCTTGAAATAATACATTACTTTCCACACGTGAAGCATCATAGTTTATATAAGAACCATTGCATGAATTTTATTAGATAACTTGTCGCGTTCCTGATGTTGCTTCCTGAAATGTTATCAATAAATTGTTATGCATGATTCATTATTAAAACAATAAAGTTCTACATATCCATATTTTAATTTTGTATAAAATCATATTTGTGACACTATCATATTACGCATGATGTTGTGCCGTGCACAAGTGGGAGAAATCTTCATTGTGTGCAAGATACAACATATAACAATATGACTAATAGTTTTTCTTGACTGCAAGGTAAGAAAACTAATATTCTACTAGGACTTCTACACATAAAATGTAAGTTCCTAATTAGAACAAATGTCAAGATAATATGAAAAGCTACTTCAACATATTCACCGAATTGTTCAGTAAATATGATTATGTATTATTGTAAAGTCATAATCTTGAAGTATGAAATTAACTTGAAATTACTATTGAGGCCAAGAGTCGGCACTCTAAATTGCTTTACTTGAATATGTTTAGGTCTCTTGTAAAGACTTAAACATCAAGTCTGTTAATTGTTGAAAGACTTATAATGTAAAGTAACACGTTAACTTGTTATGTATTCTTGTTAAATACATGTACATGAAGTCATTAAATTGTAAATGACGTATGACGTATAGTAAAATATTAAATGTTTATGTTTTCTAGTCAAAACATGCACATGAAGTAATTGACTTGGTCAACGACTTGTAAATTAAGTATGCAATGGGCTGAAAACACTGTTGATGCCATCTGGTTTGACTTGGTTGGCAGATACGTAAGCCAAAGAGTATAAGTTCATCTAATGAGTTGTGGGATAGTCTCACAACATCAATCCTCATGGAATACCACATCATTATGGTATGTCCATCATGGAAAATCAAACTCTATTGATATTGTTTGATCTTTGATGACTTAAACTCTCTTACCTCCAAAGCTATTAAGGTTAGAAAATTGAATGTGCCATGGGTACACTCAATATGGTTCCAATCTGGAAGGTATTTAAGACGCCATTGTGTTATGGAATGGGATGAATTCCATTATGTCTTGATTGAAGTTCTTAATTTGTTAAATACCTTAGAGTAAGTAATTAACAAACCGGAGTCAAGAACTACTAATGTATTTTGGATGTCCCAATTGAAAACAATTTATTGTTTCTCAAGATGCTGTGTATCTAGAGATTAGTCTCTATGTACAAAGCAAGTGGGAGCACCTTTAGATCTTGAAGTTGTTCAAGAACTAATATACACAACCTTCTAGGTACACTTGCTGATGTCACACTAAGGTTGAACATGCATATGTTAAACCATAGTATGATATCTCTCATTCATAGATCCGGAAGGAAACTTCTTGCACCTGAATGATATAGTCTTATATCAATGCTAAGGGATATAAGTTAGAGGGTTATTGTGAACTTGCTAACTAAGAGCTGCATTATCAGATTTTGAATCTGATGAATGGCTCAAAACTATGAATGATAAGCTGCAGTCCGTGGAAGACAATCACTCATGAAGCTTGACTGATCTCTTACCAATCAGTTAGACTGTGAGGTTAAAAATGAATTTCTCAATGAGAAGACTCAAAAGGACAAACTTGTACACACATTTAATTCACGAGTAGTGAAATGAGTTACTCATACTCAAGAAATTGACTATGATTAAATCTTCCTACCTGCAAATATTAAATGTATAAAGATGATGAATTGTCATACTTATCTTCATGTAAATGAAACGTGACAATAGGATTTCAAAACTCTTTTCTTATTGAATACATTTGCGAGGACGATGTGTATTCAAAAGGGTTTGTGAATATATATATAAACTTTATTAAGTCTACAAGATACAAGAATCCAAGTGTGGATTAGATCATGCATCTCCGCGCTAAGATCTTTAGTTTACCATAAAATCATTAATTTGATTTTGATTCAAATAAGATCAGTACGAAGTACACTAAGACAAGTGGGAGCACTGTATTTATTTTCTTAAGTCTCATATGTTGATAACGTATTAGAAACATTATTCCATCTAAGCTAGAATTTATTCCTTAGTTTGGAATGAAGTTTCTCTTGAGAGTTTTAGAAAATAAAACATGCAACCTTGTTACATATGTTTGTTTGAATAAACATAGGCGGTTATTAAGTCTGACACAATATGAAACATTATTGAGGGGAGTCTCAATAATCAATCTTACCTGATGAGATTGAAAGCATGAATAGAAACCTCAAGTTTAACTAAAGGATTCATTATGTATATCATATTGTGCATTGGACTAATTATATCATTTGCATGAATGCAGAATGAGTTGATAACAACAAATATCTAAGTGAATGTCATTAGATAATTGTTAAATGAACATTCTAATGGACCTACAAAGGACTAAATATATGTTCAACATTTACGGATATTTGAGGATCTCTGTTCTGTTTGCATACATTGATGCTTATTTAACTGAAATGGTGCTCAAACCTAGTCATGGTAGCATATCATCATGAATGATGACATTGTTGACTAGATGTGCTCGATTGAGAGCATTAATGCATTATACATTAAAAGAATAAGAATACTTTACAGTTTGAGAAACTGTTTAGATGAATGTCTAAAGTAGGTGTTTTGCTAGCTTCAAACACCCTATGGAATGCATTGTTGCAATACTCGTATTGTACTTGAATGCACACATACAAAAGCACAATCATCATACCTTTCATGGATTTTGAAAAAAGTATTCTTAAGTTTTACTCAGATGACGACTTGTTGTCTTGAACAACATAATTTGATCATGGTGGGAACACCGGTTTCCGATCTATATGTAGTCTTATGCATATCTGTTTATAGTATTTGGATAATGGAACATTAAGAAGTCGTATTATATAATGAATTGAAATACCTGGTATGATCGTCTTCATTCATACTACTGTGTTCTATATTTGCATGTTTAATTCATGAATAATTTATTTATTCTAAAATTGTCCATTGCCGGTTGATGATACGGGAGTATCATCGAATTAAGGCAATTGTGATCGTGTTGGTGACTATTTGCCAAACTCACATGTTGTTCATTGTGATGAACATCGGACTGACCCAACCTACGAGTATTCACTGCATGGATCGGCGTCAAATAGTGAATCTCAAAAATGGTTATGTCTATTATCCTTAGACTTGAGATGCAAGCAGGTCTTGCATGTGTGGAGTTTCATTCCTTGATATGGTTAAACGCTATCCTGAACAAGGTAGTTATAAAGGCCACTATCAGGAATGATTTGAAGCACACGAATGACACGTGCAGTCAAAATAGGATTTGTTCCTCCACATGGTTTGGAGTTAGATACTACTGGGCTCCTCAATGATTTGAACAGATGTTTGTATGGCCGTACCCAAATGAGATTAAGATGAATCTTAATTCACTTGGTAATCATGTTCAATATCAAGATCGAGAACATAATAGTTGAACCATTAGAATGACTTTTGATCCATGTCTAAAGTTCAACATGGTATCTGAAACAAAGGGATATATGACATATAAACCATTTAATGAAATGTTTAAGAAACTAACCTCACATATCACTAGGGGCATTGGCGTGTTGCTAGACGCTAATCATTGCTTGTATAATTACTTGACTATTATGACGTCGCAAGTGGGAGCTGTTAGAGTATGCTTGTGTCATAATAAATAATTATATGGCTAGTCATATGTGAGCCTATGGTGTCACACACATATATACTTAGACACCATTTATTATAATGTATTTATCGTATTTACATTATTAATAACCTTTGTCACATAAGGGAGTAAAGAGGAGAATTTGGACTTTGAAGGACCTAATGTGTAACTTGTGGATTGACATCGATTATCATTAATTCTAATTATGATAATTAATGTTGATTAGGGAGGTTACTAATTGGCTACTTAATCCCCTCCCCTCTCCCTTGAAGTGGTACGCCCCATATTCATCCAAAAAGAGGTTTTTGGTTTTGATTATTATTCCTTGATAATTCTAGTTGTAGTCTTGTGCAAGGATTGGTGAAAAGGTTAGACTAGCATCAAAGGGTGATTGCTTGACGTGTAGTGAGTTTCATTCATTGGGAAAGGCCAACATCATTGGTCTTTTGGTTTCTTGATTCCTATCGTGGTGGTGATTGGTGTCTTGCAACCGGATTCACGCTTCAAAGGTATAAACCTTATGTTTGTTTTATTTGATTGATCATATGGCTATATGGATCCGTTGTTGGTGATGATTCCGTTGCGTTCTATGTTTACTTTATGTTTATTATTTTCATCATCACCTATAATCTATCCTAGATAGATTTACTAAATCAAAGATTCTTGTTACTTTGAACTTCCATCCCAGATGGATTGCATCAAATTCCACTTTGAACTTCCATCCCAGATGGGATGCATCAAAGTCTTATGATTATCTTGATCCTCTATCCCAGATAAATTACATCAAAGTTTATAACATCGAGCTTAAAAGCTTCTTATGAACATTTCTTTTACTTCACCAGGTCTTATCAGAGAACCCCTAAAGTATGATCACCACTTGATCAAACCAAATAGATTGTTTGTTATTTACATAAATAATTATTTGGGATAAATCTAAGTTTTTTCAAAAACTTACTAGTTACAAGTTTTTAAAACAAGAAATGCCAGATGTATTAAATTTCAAGTTAAATATTTCAAACCTAAAATATTAGAATAATAAAAGTATTAAAACAAGCCCTAAAATGCGCAACAACTAGTTTTAAAAGTTACAAAAATTTAAATGTTTTAAAATCTTATATCCGAAAATAATGCACGATACTAGCCGTCATTTCGATGAAATATCACAGCCGTCATCTTCTATAAACCCTTTATGCCTCAAATGAAGACCCAATCTCATCTTCCTTTGCGCTCGATGAAGCCCCAAAATGATCATAACCGCAAGACGTGTCTTCCTTCTCTTGAAGCTCTACAATAATCATTGTAAGAATCAGTATACCTTCTTGTGAACTTCAGGCCACAAAAATGAAGGAATAATAAAATAATCTATAAAATATAGATACCTCTTTCCCTTTTCGCAAACTTCAAGTCGCGAATGTACTCGAAGCATTTTTCTAATCTTATGTACATGCTTTTGGAAATAATAGCACTTTGAAAACGCATTTTTCTTTCTAGTTGCTGGTTCAAAGAAGAACCCATTAGTCCTTCCAGTAACCTGCTCGGCATTCACCTCATCAGCCTTTCGCTTTCTAACCCCGTCATATTTGACCCTTAGGTCATCCTCAGCTTTACATCGGCTCATAAAGCCTTATTAGCATAGGCTCAATGCAAGTCTCCATACATTCGAGTAGTTATGAGCCATACTCTGTTGGTAGAGACTGCAAGATACAGAATACCATGAAGGCCTCACATACATGATTTCCAATCTTCTAGAGACGATTGAAAAATCCTTCCATGACAGAGAAATGAAACCTTACCGATTTGCCAATACGCATGTGATAATTTCTTATCTCATACGTTAGGGCAAACATCTCGGCATTCCTTGATTCAGTATGAATATCCCAAGGTGCTATTGGTTTCCAACTATTATTGACAAGAGGTGACTCAGTCACCCTTTCACCACGATAAATCAGGTGATCAAGCTAACTAGTTCTTTCATAATTAGGGATTTTATAGATGAAACTGTATCATTCCCACCTTGATTGGTTTGCCCAGTCATAAGGATTAAAATTAAAACGCATCATGTTGTAGTATGCCATCTACAGTTTAATAAAGACAATTAGTTAATTCAATTATTTTATCGTAATTGCTACTAAACTTTATAACTTCGCATATTACACTAGGATCCATATGATACTATCACAGGGCACCTCGCTTTAGCAAAACCTACTTTTTTTTTATAGTTTTTAGGTATCTGTTTAGCCATACCAATTGCCTCCCAAAGCCAACTCCTAAGGCTGAGACTCTGACACCAATCAAGCGTATTTAGTTTCCCATGAAGCCTTAGGTATGCTTTGACGGATAGCAAATAGACTCTACCCTAAAATCCAGTGCCTTTGCAATTTATTGGTCTCTGCTTTGGCATACGACCAATAAATCCAATAACCACTTCTCCCGCGTCAACCATGTACCCAAAGGCACCGACCTTTTGCATCAATTTCATGCACGGTCTTAGCTAAGAGAGTGGAACAATTTATGGATGGCGCGTTAGTCTAAGATTACTCAAAGGGAAAGACCTTAAACCCATCGATTTAGCAGTCTTATCTTTTATATCTAGCATCAAAATGATTTTCTACAAAAATTCTTTTTACGTATAAACTATGCATGAATTCAACCATGATTTGTTAAGTTTTAAAACAAATTATTTTGTAATAAAAGATGTCTAAACTCAGGTTTACCCTCCCGGATCCTTTTTTAGATAAGTTAACTAAATTCATAGACTAGTAAATTTTATTATGTGAACTCGTTGTCAGGACCTGGTGCTTAAGTATACCATTTCACTTGACTTAAACAGAGACACACAGTTTTGTTAAGTTTCTCGAATAATGCCGGTTGACATATTATGTAACCTTTCTAGCATGCATATCAGACAATAAAAAACCCTATTGACAAACTAAGCTATTATCTAATGTTGATCCCGATAGCCACTTTGGGAATCAACTTTGGGTTTATCCTAAGGGTTAAAACATGACACAAGGCAAGAAGGCTTCTTAAGTTCTGTCACTTCGCAGCATTGATGACATCAAATGCGGATTAATATTATGCATCATTTATCCCATAATTATTGCTCATTTTATGTTATTTATGTAAGATATGATACTTAATTGCTTACGTTTGTTAATTACAGTGAATAATGGAGCAATTGATGAAAGTTAAGGAAAAGGACGTGAATTGGAGCTAAAACAAAGAAATCGAGCTAAATCCACAATACAGAGACCCACTACGACATATTCATCACCAAGGATACGGAATATTCATTTCAAGACTTCATCAAATCAATAGATCGTGAAAGGCACCAATACAGCTTATCCATTATTCTTAATATGCCGTATTCACTAGCTGTTCGTAGAGATTCTAGAATATTCTAATCATGGGGCCAATGCAAATATTACGTGATATGCCGTATTGAAGGAGCTCAATATGCCGTATCGACCTGATTTCAGAGACTATATAAAGAAAACCTTATTTATGAATTCTACACAACTTCATACCATAAGACTTAGTTCAAACAAATAATTTTGTAGGAAAGAAGGTTCTACAAACTCAATCATTGATTAGGAGAACTCTTTGTAACGTAGTTTCATTATATAATCATTCGGTTAGCGTATCGTATTAACTATATTTTATACTCTATACGTTCAGATTATGTTTGTTTCCTTTGTTACTGAGATTATGGGCTAACACCGTTAAGTGTTAGCCAAGTTTATGAAGAATATTTGTTATTAATTTGTTTTACATCGATTTCTAGTTTACCTCGTTGGATATTGTTTATGTTTATCGTATTACTCGTTTATTTGATTGTTATTTGTTATCTTGTAACTAGATCTTTGGA
The DNA here is from genome assembly GCA_910596185.1 of Chrysanthemum makinoi. Classification (NCBI taxonomy): domain Eukaryota; kingdom Viridiplantae; phylum Streptophyta; class Magnoliopsida; order Asterales; family Asteraceae; genus Chrysanthemum; species Chrysanthemum makinoi. The sequence continues at coordinate 310,160,851 of OU343222.1, read as the reverse complement.
ATATAGCTTAAATTCTGTAACTTTAACCGGTTAATTGAATTATAAACCTTAGATCCGAATCATGATAATTATATGTTTGTAACCAATCGGTTTTGGCTTAGGGAGACTAAGTCTGAAAGATCCCTAAGTAGGTTCCTTTATTGTGACTAGTGAGTGTAATGCCACTAGGTAGATGATATTAGAATAAGGCAAATAAGTTGGTAAAATATATCACTATAGATAAATTATAAATATTAGTTGAAGTACATTATGCGGGCTTCATTAATGGTGACCGCATTAACCCTCGTCAGAGCCTATGATTAAGGGAGAAGATCCGCCTTACTTACATTAGTAAATCACCAACGAGGGACAATAATTAACTAGAATCATTGTACTAGTAAAACTTATGAGAACACGTAACTGGAATAAACTTGGCTAGCACGTTCTACTTAATCTTGATTTAGTGCCTTTTTACTTCTATCATTTATTCTGTGTTATTTAGTTTATTTAAATGTTTTGTTAGGTTAATTAGGAATCAAAACTCGTGCTAGTCTTTCTGGCTAAGACCCCCCTTCGTGTTATTTTAAGTTTATTAGATAATTATAATACCTTTATGATTAGTTAATTAGTAAATTACTCTTGACGAACGACTCGTACTTACCCAACTAGCTACATTGATCGGTAACATTGCTCGTTAGTGTTAGTCTATAGGTTAGTTCGGCAAAATATAAATATTAAAACTTGGTAGAAAATATATAAACCTATAAAAGCACATCAAGTTTTTGCCGCCAATGTTCGGGAGTGAATTTTAACATTTTACTAGTTTTATTGGTATTTTTGTGTTTTTAGTTAGTTTGTGTTTTGTTTTGTGTGTTTTATTTATTTTTAAGTGTGTTTGCTTGTTTCTATTTTGTTTAATTTCATTGTTTTATTGTTGTTGTCTGTTGTCTGTTAAAATTATCTAATACGATGTATACCCTCATCTGGATACGGCGTATTGACTTCTGATACTTAAACTGCGTATTCATATTAATTATTCATACACGACGTATCCAATTTATTTAATACGGTGTATTCTGTTTTACAAACTTAATTTTCAAATTTATATGAATATGACGTATCCACTTGTGAATACTGCGTATTTAAAAATTTTAAAAACATAACTGTGTATTTAATTTAAATATGGCGTATTGAATTTATTCGATACCGCATATTGATTTTTATACAGATTAAGACAATGTACTTATATTAAAATTTCTATACGGCGTATTAAGTAATCTGAATACAGCATATCGATCTTCTCTAACATCAGTAGTTTTAACTTATTTTGTATCTAGTTTTCATGTTTTTTTTCATATTTTTCTTCTTCAAAGCATATCCTACTGATATATTTTTCTTGTTTGCAGGTAGTGCATGACCCAAAGTTCTAAACAAGTACTTGTTGAACCATTTGACGAACCTGAACAAGTTTTATATTCTTTAAGGAGGCTTTTCAGAACACGAAGTTTGATCACTCGGATTCACCGGAATTCGAGCTATATTCTGGTCACGAGAATCAGTTTGAAGAAGTAACAGAAACAATGATGAAACAAACTATGGAAGAGTATATGACCAAGACCCGAGAGGAGTACATTTCGGGTGTTCTTAGGCCAAAGTTCGATAAAGACAAATCCTTTGAACTTAAAGGACATTTCTCAAGGAGATTCGTGACAATACTTTCAGTGGTAGTGAAAATGAAGACGCAAATTAACATATTGAGAAAGTTTTGGAGATTGTTGACTTATTCCATGTTTCTGATGTGAATGAAGATCAACTCATGTTGCGTATTTTTCCTACTACACTTACCGGAGCTGCTAATAGATGGGTAGGGAATGATCCAGCTGGATCCATTACTACTTGGGAAGTTCTTAAGTCCAAGTTTTTGAAAAAATATTGTCCACCTTCATGAACTGCAAAAGAATGGAGGAAATCAATAACTTCAAGCAAGAGCCTGATGAAACTCTTTACAGGGCTTGGGAGCGATTTAAAGATCTTATATTGAGATTTCCTCAACATTATTTGACTGGCATGCAGGAGGTGATTTTTTTCTACAAAGGTTTGGATGTTTCAACAAGACAGATGCTGGATTCTAAGGGAGCTATTCTTAAGATAAGAGTTGTAGCTGGTAAGAAGGCCATCCAAAAAATGGCTGACCACTCTTAAATGTGGCATGATGGAGCATCAACAAGAAACAAAGGAGGTAAGAATTCTGATGCATTAGCTGCTATTCATGCTCAATTGGATACTTTTAGCAGGGAAATCAAGAAGACAAATGAAAGAGTACGCTACTCAGATGGGATGTGAATTGCGTAATGGACCTCATCTTTCTAAAGATTGTCCATTAAAAGAAGACGGAAAGACATTAGAAGAAGATTGTTATACTTAATTTGGTGTGCCTTTCCCTTCATCAGGAAGATATAGAGTTGTTGCATCAGGTTTTTACCAAAGGGAAAATGGAAATCCCTCTTATCAAGAAAGAAGGAAAACTTTGGAAGAAGCATTGAACAAGTTTATGGCAAATTCAGCAAAAAGACATGAAGAACATTCTAACTTGATCAAGGAGATTCGTGCTTCGACTGATACTCAGATTAGGAATCAAGGAGCTTCAATTAAAGCTTTGGAAACTCAAATTGGGCAGATGAAAAAGGTACTTCAGGAAAGGGGAACTAGAAGTTTTCCTAGCTCAAATAAAATGGATCCAAGAGATCATGTCAAGTCAAACACTACTACTGAAGAAGCTGAGTTAACTAAAGAGAATGAGAAGATTGCTATCCCTTTTTCTGGTAATTTGAAGGAAAGGTGAATGATGAGAAACCGGGGTTCTTCTTTAATTCTGCAATAAGTTTAAGAAGGTTTCTTAAAGAAAAATCAAGAATTGAAGTGGAAATAAAAGCAACAATGAACGTGCATTGCTCAACAATTCTAAATGATGATCTACCTCCAAAAGAAAAAGACCAAGAGAGTTTTACTTTACCTTGCAGTATTAATAATATTTATTTCAATAAATTTTTAACTGATTTAGGAGCTAGTGTTAGTGTTATGCCTATTCAACCTATGTCAAGTTAGGTTTAGATAAATTATCACCTTCAATAATAAGCATTGAATTGATCGATAACACTATAAAACGTCCTGAGGATGTAACATAAAATGTGCTAGTAAAAATTGATAAATTTGTTTTTCCCTTAGACTTTATTGTTTTAGATATGCCCGAGGATATAAAAAATACCCTTGATCCTTGGAAGACCTTCATGTCTACTGCTCATACTAAATTTAATGTATTCAAAAGAAAACTTTCTTTAAGAGTTGGGGATGCCAAAATAATATTTAAGAATGATGATTCTACTAGTGACATAACTAAGAAATTTTATGTGGTTGGATTAAGAGAACGTATGGAACTTTATTTATAGGCTAGGATAATGGGCAAAACATTGATGTTAAATAGATCACAAGACCCACACTATGAGGATTTTCTTAAGTTAAATGATCTAAATGAACCATTAAAGCTTAGTGATCAAGTGATAGAGGACTTAGAACCCAAAGTGAAGAAGTTGAGGAAGGAGAAATTGTGAATCTACCTATGGTAAATGTTATAAATACTAGGAATAGTGATGATATTGAGGTTTATCCCAGTTTTTGAGATTATGGTAGAAGAATTCATATTAATTGTGCTTATAATTTATAATTTTCATGCAAGATAGGTTACAAACATGTGAATGTTAATTTTTTTCCCTATTCTTCCAATTAATGTGATGACAAAAAGTTTTTATAATTCTATTATGAAAAAGAAAGTTGAGTACAAATGGAAAAATGTGGTACGAGCTTTTATAAATGTGCCTATTTTTGTTTGAAAATTTTCAATTATCGTAGATTTTACTATTGTGGAAGATATGGATGCATGTCAAGGCAAAAATATGGGTGATGTCATAGTTGGGAAGTCGTTTTGTAGACTAATGTTGAAGCAAAGAGGTTTGAAGGAATGATCACCCTACACAATGGCAATGATAGTGTCACTTTTCAAATAGCTCGTTCGCATCCAGGTTTAAGCATCTCTCTAACGAGAAGTGTAACAAGATTTGGCCATTACTTCAGGTAAGTACTCGTGACATATTGGCTGGTAATAAGCACCCATATCAAAAGTTATTAAGCTTCTACAAAGGATTGTTGAATCTGGGACCTGAATATGTTCGAGATGATAATATGGTTAAATGGCTCACACGTGAACATGCATGAGATGGAGTAGGAACTGAAGAAATTCTAACTTAAATACTTTGCAATAAACAAAAGTGTTGACCAGGAGACAACCTGGAATATTTAAGTTTTCTATTTTCTGACGAGTCTGTCCACCCAGATCTTCAATACGGCGTATCCAATTCAATGGATACGACATATTGAAGGCCCTTAAAATATTTTAATACTTTAATTAAATTTTTATTTAGTCTTAAACTTTATTGTCAAATGCCTCAATACGGCGTATTCAGGAAACTGAATACGGCGTATTAGACATTTAACACGTATTGAGTCGGTCACAACAGATCTTGATACGGCGTATTGGCTTCTGTCGATGCACTGTATCGTCCTCTGATATGTTCATCTATCTTGTCTTTATTTTTCTAACCGATGATTATCTCAACCATTGTTTGTTGTAATTTTCTTATACTTAAAAAGGAAGAATGAAAAGTAGTGGTATATATATTTTTGGACTTTTCTATGTGTTGTAGGCATTCAAACGCTCTTCATTACATGAAAAGAGAAAGTTGCTCGCATTCATACCATGGAGGATCATACCGAGAAAATCCAAGGGAGTTTTTCTTTTCTAATTCTTTATATTTCATGTTTATGTTGTTACTTTTGTATAACGTGGGCGTTGTACATCTCAAGTGGGGGAGGAGAATTAGAACTTTTCTTGTCCTTATTTTAACTAAAATACGCCAATCTATATCAAAATTTAAAATGTTTAGCATGTTTTTGTTTATCATTAGATGCATAACCCGCACACATAACCCTTTATTTCCATATTGTAAAGATTTGAGCCTATTCTGTTTCCCCAATTTACGTAAATGCCACAAAAATATGAGTGTGCCAGTGATTTGTAGCAAAATTTAGAGCTTGCTTTGTATACTATTCGAGACCACAATATTGAGCATTATTGAATAATCAGAGTGACTTATTTAGATTGGTAAATTCTTAGGATACACTAAAATGGCCTATGTCGTTTACATCTGTTATGTGATATTAACTAACTGCACTGGTTAGTTAACCCCTATATAAAACCCTTTGGTTACTCTCATTTTTAGAGTAAGATACCCCTAGATAAACCCTCTGAGCCTATCCATTCGATTGTTACACCAATACAAATAGTTTCGTCACACCTTTACACCTTAGCCTACCCTATAGATTAAGTCCTTGGTTGGTTGCTAGTTACTTAGGTGTAAAGCGTGTATTTCCTGTGCTCGTGTGCAATTTTATTATCTTTGGTGAGGTAAGGAACTGCACATTGTAATGGGAATGTAAAAGTATTTATTTTTTATTTTTTTGTGTTTACTACTTTCACTTTTATTTTTTATTACTAAGATCCGTACGTTAAAGAATATCTTCCGGGTTTATTATGATTCCGAGGTGGTGAAATTTTTACACCCGTGGTTCTTTTTAATTTGTTTTAAAAATCGAAAAAAAATTGAAAAAAAATAGAGAGAAAAAAAGGAGAGGAATGTGTGATAATCTGTTCATTAAAACTTTACCGATGCATTTTACGAGCTAATCAATTATTCGTTGGTACGTGTTATAAACCAACGGTGTAAAGTAATGTTGTAAATTAGTTAAAGTTTGTCGTAATTTAACCAACTCTGTATACATGGTAGATATCACCATTATTGTTGTATTTTTATGGAATGATTGAGAGATGGTTGTTATTGGTAACGCCAACTAGGGATTGTTTTGTCTAAGATATTCTCGAGTCTAATTCTTGTCTACCAAATAAAGTGTGCGTATTCCATGTTAAAGCGTGAGTTAATCTATGATTTGTGTCTTTTTTAAGGATCGTGGTTTGATAAGTAACTAGTAGCATTGCTTGTGTGGACTTAATCTATTCGTCTTTTTTATTTTATTTTACACCAATTATAAATGTTTCTCATGCCTAATCCTTACCATATATCATTCTTCATCTTAACCTTTAGCTTATTGAGATTAGAGACTTGAGCAATCTCAGATATCACAGTCATCGTTACGTTTGTGTATTCATGATTTTGGCGCCATTTTTGATGTTATATTCTTCGTGAAATATTACTTAGTCCTATCTTTAGCTTATTCGAGTTAAGGAATCAATCAATTATGGGTATCGTGGTCATCATTAGGATCATGTATTCATGATTTTGTCGCCTTTTCTGGAATATGAGATCGATAGAGATTGAAAAGAATGATCAACCCTTAAACCTTCATCATTTTAACCTAATTTTCCTTTTCATATTTGTTACTCCTAAACTTTAGTACTGGAGATGTGTATCCTTGCCAAACTTATGATAGAATACTCGTCATGGCTGAGCAATTAAGCGAATTACTAAAATATTACCACATATATTAGTTGAGTGATTTGCGTGTTATCATTTTCCTATTTTGTGAGGCGTTTGGTTGTGAACTTTTGATTGAGTAATAAACTTAAAAGATTATTCCTAGATGTTTGTTTGAGATATATTTTCATAAGTAAAATCTAAGGTCTACTTGAGGAAAAGTAGAATTCAAGTGGATGGATATTTGATGACATCAAATAAGGACTAACATTATGCATCATTTATCCCATAATTATTGCTCATTTTATGTTATTTTTGTAAGATGTAATACTTAATTGCTTAAATTTGTTAATTACAGTAAATAACGGAGTAATTGATGAAAGTTAAGCAAAAGGACGTGAAGAGCTAAAACAAAGAAATTGAGCAAAGTCCACTATACAGAGACCTAGTACGTTGTATTCATCACCAAGGATATAGCATATTCATTTCAAGAATTCATCAAATCCATAGATCATGAAAGGCACCAATACGGCGTATCCATTATGCTTAATATGCCCTATTCACTGGCGGTTCGTACAGATCCTAGAATATTTTAATCGTTGTGTCTACGTAAATATTGCCCAATAAACCGTATTGAAGGAGCTCAATACGCCATATCTGTCACACCCCCAAATTACCTGTTTTGCAGCGGAATGGAATTCCTGGGGATTGACTGTCATAGCATCACAATTACAGTTATATTGAACGACCTAAAGTGTCGTTTGGAAAATACATCGTTTGATTTAATAAAACAATCAGAGTTTACAAAGTAGGTCCCAAATGAAAATCAACTTGTGCGGAAATAAGTTTGATACAATCCAAACGATGTTTTAAAGTGCGTAAAACCCAAGTGAGACGCGTCGTCACCACGACTCCATGATGTGTCCAAATGCATGCCATGAAGTGAATGCCTAAGGTACCTGAGATAAAACATGCTAAAAGTGTCAACACAAAGGTTGAGTGAGTTCATAGAGTTTGAGTTGAAATGTAAAGCCTTTCAAAATCGTTTATGTAGCAAAGGCATTGTAAATCCACTCAGTTCCAAGTCCCGCCCATACAAAACTTGCAACCTGTGTGTTCACAACCCACTGCCAGAATATGTAGAGTTAATGTTCAAACAGAAATCGTCAAATGAATTCACAAAATAGTGCATGACTCAATGTATCGAAATCGTTTATGCAGCAAAGGCATTGTAAATCCACTCAGTTCCAAGTCCCGCCCATACAAAACTTGCAACCTGTGTGTTCACAACCCATTGCCGAAATGTATATATAGTTTATATTCAACCACACATCGTCAAATGAATTCACATAATAGTGCATGGCTCAATGTATCGAAATCGTTTATGCAGCAAAGGCATTGTGAATCCACTCAGTTCCAAGTCCCGCCCATACAAAACTTGCAACCTGTGTATTCACAACCCATTGCCAAAATGTATATAGTGTATGTTCAAATCGTTCCAAGACCATTAGTCCATAATCGTATACCAAGTCCGTTAGATCAATATTATACCAAGTCCGTTAGACCAATGAATATACCAAGACCGTTAGACCAATGAATATACCAAGACCGTTAGACCAATGAATATACCAAGACCGTTAGACCAATGAATATACCAAGACCGTTAGACCAATGAATATACCAAGTCCGTTAGACCAATGAATATAATATGGAAATTCTAAGTATGGCAATAATGTTACTTCGTATGACTAGCATTCAGTTCGGATATACATATACTTTGCAAATAGTCATGAATGTAATAAAAATCATTGAGCATGTATCTCCCCCAAAACAGTTATGAAAACAAGTAAAAGCAGGGGCTATGAAAACTCACAGAAATCCTTAAATGATTAGAGTAACTATGAAAGTAAATGAAAATAGTCGAGCATGTATCTCCCCCAAAACAGTTATGAAAGCATTAAAACAAGAAAAGTGGGGCTATGGAACTCACTTGGTGGAATGATGCGAAGACAAAAGTGAGTACACCGAGATGTAGTGTGATACGCAAATCTTGACCTATTATGAATGATATGATACGTAATGAGTTACAATGTAATGTTATGCATGCATTTCGTATGTTATTTATACCATTTACGGGTTTTGAAAATAATACTTGTCGTCGAACAATACTCGTTTGACGTCTTGAACAATCAAAAATCACTTTTCAAGTATTTACGTCAAAATGTCATCCTACAATGGTTTTATAATGATTTTTGGTGAAATTATCACTTTTCGTCGTAAAACAATGTCGTCGGAATTTTCATGAAATTAACAAAAATGGCTTCGAAAAACTAGTCGTAAAACGGTGTACGTCGATCGTTAGAGAACGAACTCGACTGTTTTGGAAAGTTTGTATCGATATCTAAAAGTTTCAGTTCATGAGTTTTCGTCATAAAGGTCTCGAACATAAAGATAATAGAGGTTAAATATGGTGATTTTAGTTACCGTAACACTTATCTCGTAAAAATAATATAGTTTTTCAGAAAATAAAAGTTACGGCAATTTTATAAAAACGTGCATATATTTGTCGTTTCAAATCCGTTTTCTACGTATAATACGTCCTTAGCTTCGTATCAAAGTATACTAATATATTTTTGACAAGTCGAAATAATTTGAGAAGCTTAAGGCTCGTTTTTGACTCGAATAAAGTAAAAACATGTTGCTGAATTTTCTGAAAATAATATATTTCGTCGCCAAACTTTAAAAATTCACCACGACTTCGTTATAACTCCGTTTTCATCCGTTCAAGCGGCCACGGATTCGTTTTAAAGTATATTTTCTAAATATCAAGGCCAAAATTTCGTGACTATAGTCGGATTTTCCAGAAAATGATTTTAAGGACAGACCCTTATTAATACTTGTCGAAAATAGTTTTTCTCGGACAAAACCTATTCTAATCCCTTCAAATCAACTCCAAAGCTAATCTAATCCTACCATACACCTTCTTAGGGTGTCATGGGTTCCTAAACATCATCAAGACCAATATATACCAAGGGAATAATTATAGGATGACTTTATATGTATAAAACACTAAAAATCAAAGTAAAAATGGTATAAACAACACAAGTCTTGCATGTTTTTGCTCAAAAATGATAAGATGAGTATGAAATGAATATGTAAGATGAAAATAAACATGAGATGCTTACTAGTGATATGATGAGGTGATTAGAACCAAGGATTAACCTAAACACCCTAGGTTTTTATTTCAAAACTTTATCAAGAGTGTTATCTAAGAGTGTTATCTAGATTGTTATTACTTGAACTTGAGAAAAATTTTGTGATCCCTTGCCCCTTGATGAAGAACCGGTTTTGAGGATGAAAAACCAAGAGAGAAAACTACTAACTTGACTTGTGAATAAGTGAGTTGTATGATTGAAATGAATGAGTGAATGAATGGAGTAAGGATATAAACAATCAAGGAAGAAAAAAAAAACTACCAACCATTAATTGCCAACCCTCCCCCCTTGCACCGGTTTTTAGGGGGAGGTGTTTGATAAATATCTTTTTTTTTTTTTTTATACAATGTATTGTGTAAACATTTACTTGTACAAGTTGTAAGAAAGTGCAAGTAATATAGAAAATATGTACAAGTAAAGGTAAAAATGGAAATTTTTGGTACAAGTAAGTTTTTAATAGATCAAAATAGAATGTAATGAGATAATAAAAATTGTAAAAATACATTCCTTGTAAAATTTGAGTGATAAAATAATTATCGAGTAGTTTTTAAGAAAAGCGACGTAATAATATAAATTTAACGATTTATATACAAAATAAATTTAAAACACTAGGTAAACTCAAAATATTATTTTTATAAACTAAATGTAAGTATAAAAATATATCGGGATCATTTTTGGAAGTATCGGATTAATTGTTCAAAATAATAACTTACGCGATAACGTTTATTGAATATAAAAATTACGCGTTGAATGTGAAATGAAATGTCATGAATGAACTAATGAGATGCAAATGATATCAATGGAATGTAGACTAATCTTAGTCCATATGAAATGTACGTGATGTTATGATCATGAATTCGCCGCTAAACCTCCAAGGTTACGCGAATTTGGAACAAGTAAACCAAGTTTACAATAAATGTTGAAATAGTGAAGCATAAATCGTTTCGAGAAATGACCTGAAAGTACGGGTTGTCACAATATCGACCTGATTTCAGAAACTATATGAATAAAATCCTATTTACGAATTCTACACAACTTTATACCATAAGTCTCGATTCAAATAGACAATTTTTGAAGGCAAGAAGGTTTTGCAAACTTAGTCATTGATTAGGAGAACTCTTTGTAACGTAGTTTCATCATATAATCATTCGGTTAGTGTATCGTATTCACTATGTTTCATACTCTGTACGTTTGGATTATGTTTGTTTCCTTTGTTACTGAGATTATGGGCTAACGCCCTTAAGCGTTATCCAAGTTTATGATGATTATGTATTATTAATTTGTTTTACATCTATTTCTAGTTTACCTCATTGGATATTGTTTATGTTTATTGTATTACTCGTTTATTTGCTTGTTCTTTGTTATCTTTTAACTAGATCTTTGGAATATAGCTTAAATTCTGTAACTTTAATAGGTTAACTGAATTATAAACCTTAGATTTGAATCATGATAATTGAATGTTTGTAACCAATCGGTTCTAGCCTAGGTAGGTTCCTTTATTGTGACTAGTGAGTGTACCACTAGGTAGATGGCATTAGAATAAGGCAAATTAGTTGGTAAAATATATCACTATAGATAAATTATAAATAGTAGTTGAAGAGCATTATGCGTATTACACCCTAAACCTGGGCCCTATGTAATTTATTAGGAGAATGCCATTTGACTAGTTGACCATGACCTTTATAAGTTCAAAGGACTTACGGGATTGATAGTCAAACCCGACAGTCAAACTATACGTATTAACATTATGTATAATCGTTGTAGAAAATATGGTGTGTCATAAATATATGAGAAATGGACTTAAGGGACCAAGGTTGTCAAGTTGTAAACATGTTATAAAGTGTGAAGTGGCAAAAATAAAAGTAATGAGACTTGAGGGACTAATAATGTCATATAGCCAAAGAGACAACTAAGAAATATCTAGCTACTTCTTAGAAGTTCCAAATTATTATAGAATGTGTGTGTGTATGTGTTGGTTGGTTGTGTCGACACAAACAAGAAAGGATGGAAAACCATGAAGTCTTAATGATCAATTGAAGAAGAATTAATGGTCTAACACTAGTAATGTGCCCGTAGTGATAATCCTTATGCAAGTAAGTAACCTCAATTATGTTGAATTAATGACTTATGAATTAGGGTTCATGTACCATAAATTAAGGATTTGGGTAAAGATAATTTAATGTAATGTCAAGATGTTATTAATAATGGGTAAAGGTCAATTAATGTTTAAGATGCAATTTAAAGAATTTGGGTTATGATCATGAGATGATCATATAATGATAAAGAAGAGATTTGGGTATGTTCATGGATTATATTAACCCTTAGTTAATGGTATTGAATTAATGTGTAATAGATGATTATATGATATTGGTGTATAAACCAAGGGGGATGAAAATGGTTAGGAAGCAAGGAAGGTTGATGGTGTAATTGTTGATGATAATGATGTTGTATTTGCTTAACTTTGAAAATCTAAGGTAGGTAAAATGACTTACATGCTATTATGTGGATTATAACGTGTATGTACTTATGTGTTTGCTTATGTGTTGTAACAGAAAGGTTTAAGTTAGGATCGACCTAGTATTGCCTTAGGTTGATCATGCTTATAGGAAAGAATGCGGTTAAAGTGCTACTTCATTCTTTTATAGTGGAGGATAGGTGATTTTAAGCAATGTAATGGTTATAGTGTTTTAACGATTATATGTTATTTGATATATAATAACATGTTATGTCTTTTACTTACTAAGCTTTATGCTTATAGTATAAGATGTTAATTTTTTGTAGGTTTATATGCGAAGGAAATGTAATGCTTGGAATATGGCTTAAGAATCGTTAATACGGAAGTTAGAAGATTGGTAAGAAAGTAGGAGCTTAAGTAGGTACCGAGCTCAAGTCAATGTTGTACCCCCAGGTGTCTTTAATGATTGGTAAACGTGTTGTCAAGAGTCAATGTACATTTTATGGTCGTCGAAGTAAATGAGTCGTCAATCGGTGTGTTATAGCATGGTCAAAGTGTTTATGGTCTTGTTTAAAGAGGTGTTTGGTATAATGTGTATTTATACCCATTTTGGATTGTAAACGGGTTAATGACTATAAATATGGTGTATTATGTCAAGTTAAAGATTTCTGGAAGGTTTGAGGTATTATGAAACTAGTATGAGTTGACTATAATGTAAATGGATCAAAATGTTAAATTGTAAAGCACTATTCGGAAGGTCAATTGGTAAATGTTTTTATATGGAAATGATATTTATGATGTACTAATAAAATCTGGAAGTTTTGGTGTTATTTCATATTATAGAAGTCTTTTTCTGGAAAATGGGTCAAAAGTGCACAAAAGGGTTATGCAGAAAAAGGGGTGTTTGGGACAAGGTCCATTTTAACCCATTTTGGGTCAACCGGGTCAAGAATTTTGGGAGACAATGTATATGGTATATTTTTATTTAAATGTGGATTATATGTGTTTAAATATAAGTCTAAAGTGTCGATTTTATGTTTAAAGGTGTACGGGTCATTTTGAGAAAGTAGTGTATAAAAGGAGTTATAGTGCACTTTAGGGGTCCGTAGTGCACACGAGGGGTTATAGTGCACTTTAGGGGTTCTTAGTGCATAAGAGGGGTCCTGAGTACATAACAAGTATCCTCAGTGCATAAGAAGGGTCATTGTAGTTTTTGGTCGGTTTCGGTCATGTCTTGTAAAAAAAATTGTGTCGTTTTTAAGGCATAACAACTTGGTATCAGAGCTTCGGTTTAACTGAATTAGGTTTCCACTTTAGGTTGCATAGACTTAAACCACTCGTAAACGCGTTGCATATAAGTTTAAGTAATGCGAAAGATAGATGCTTTAGTGGTATGACAAGGAAGTGCTTATAGTAATAATGAGATTAGACTATAGCTAAGATGTAACGTGAATATTACGATGCGAATTTAGAGTTTATAAAAGAATGAAGTTAGACGCGGATTACAGATTGTTTAAATTATAAGATGGAATGCATGATACTGTCACACCCCCAAAATATCGCAGCGGAACGATAGTGTCCTTGGGTATGACGTCATAGCACAAAGTATGGATACAGAAAACGACCTCTATAATGAGACGTTTTGAAAAGTTTACCATTCGATTTCAAATGTTAAAGTTTACACAACAAGAAATCACAAAGTTTGATAATACATAAAGAGTTTGCAAAACATGTCGAATGGTAATAGTTAAAAGCACAAGACTCCAATGTATGCCATGTGACCCAAAAGCTCCATGAAATGCTATCACCTTAAGACCTGAGATAAACATGCTAAAAAGTGTCAACACAAAGGTTGGTGAGTTCATAAGTTTGAAATAAAATGATTTGAAATACTTTGAGAAATGTTCACACAGCAAAGGCGTTGTAAATCCACCCAGTTCCAAGTTCCGCCCATACAAAACTTGCAACCTGTGTGTTCACAACCCATTGCCTAAAGTAGAATGTCAATCATGAATATGCGCAATATGGTAGTTAAAAGCATAAATGTCACCACAAGGGTCTTCCAACAACTCGTGTTGGGATGTTCCTCCAACGCTCACGTTGGGATGTATCCATAAAAATGGCCTTCCAACATATAAATGCCGGGATGTTCCTCCAACGACTCACGTTGGGCTGTATCCAAATAATTGGCCTTCCAACATATAAATGTCGGGATGTTTGTTTAAGTCTAGTCACAACACGTACCAAGTCTAAAGTATAAGTAATATTGTTTGGCAATAGAGTTTAAATGTTTTTATAAATAAGCATGTATCTCGCCCCAAACAGTTTATAGGAATTTAAACGAGTAAAAGTGGGGTATGAACTCACCTGGTATGATTGATATGCTAATAAAATGAAGTGCACGAAAGTGAGGCTCGGAAACTATCCGCGACCTAAAATGAATGTTATGACTCGAGTTATGATATGTTGTCGTGAATGCATGATTTGAAAACGTATCACCCAATATGCTACTTGAAAACTAGTTATATAAAAATATTGTTACTTGGATGTGTGACGGTTCCATGTCAAAAATAATTACTTTTGAGCTAATGGTGAAAATGTAGTTAAAACTACGTAACGGTTTTAGTAATTGACAAATCGGTTTACATCGGACTTGACGTAATATATACATAGAAAAACTAATTCGTTTTTAAGGTCCGTTTCCCCCGAAACATCCGTTTAGGCCCCCAAAAATCTTGATTAAAATCCTGACAGCTTACTAACGCTGTGAATAGTGTTTTCAGCACGTTTTCGACTCAAAGTTCGGTTAACCATAACTCACTCGTTTTAAGTCTGTTTTTCAAGTTCTTTATATCCACTCGAAGGTAATCAAGAGTACTAATATATTTTTAAACTTCGGAGACTTCACAGAAATTTTTAGGCTACTGTTTGGTCAGTTAAAACTCGGACTGTATAAACATTTTCCGGAAAATTGTAGTTTTTAAATCGTAACTTGAAAACCACGTATCTTTTTCGTTATAACTCCGTTTTAGTCCGTTCAAAAGGCCACGTTCATAACTAAAATCTATTTTCTAACTCTTTAATAAAACTTATAAAAATGACTAACTTTTCGGAAAAATTATAAATTTCGACAGCGCTTCCGCGCCCATTTTAAAATTACCATTTTTCTCTAATCATTCTAACTCAAACAACACCACGATATTCCCTTAATCTACTCATCACCAATCCTACTAGTAAAACAACTTCATTTGATCATAACCAAAATAAATATCCATTGTGAGGCTAAAATATATATACAAACTTAAATAAACATATATAAAATTTATGTAACCATTTCCTCCAAAAACCACAACTAGACTTTGAAGATCCATTTTTCAAACTTCTCATGTTTATAAACTTCTAACTAGTACATACTTGTTATAAAAATTAATAGGACACATATGGGTGATAACATTTGATAAACATGAATAAAAACTACAACTTGAGCAAATATGATCATGAGGACTTCAAGAAAATGTATGAAAAATATGTATGAAAAGGTAAAAGATAAAGTTTCATGCTTACAAATTGCTTGATGAGGTTTATGATCAAGGATTTATCATAAACACCCTAGGTTTTTATTTCAAAACCTAAACAAAGAGTGTTACTAGATTGTGTAGAACTTGACAAGAAATTTTTGATGATCACTCCTCCTTGGAACACTATGTGGCGGTTTTTTGGGTGAAGAAGAAGAGAGGAAAATTTTTGATCTTGACTTTGCACTCTTGAATTATTGGATGCGAATGTGTTGTATGTATAAAGTCTTGGAGTGTAAGTATATATAAATAAAAAGATCTTGCATATCTTGAAAAATCATCATGTATTTAATGATACATATACATATATTTATTATTATTATGTAAAGGTATAAATGTAGTAGAAGTAAAGTTATTTGAGGATAGTAGTAACTTGTAGTATTGTTAAATAAGATTAGTAAGTTGTATACACATTTGAATATTTAAGGTAGCGTTAGATAAAATAAATTTCACGGGTCAAAATAAAATATATTTAGGTCATAAAATTTATAAAAATACATTTCTTGTAAAATTTGAGTGATATAATAATCATCGTGTAGTTTTTAAGAAAAGCGTCGTAATAATATAAATTTAACAATTTATATACCAAATAAATTTAAAACACTGGGTAGACTCATTTTATTATTTTTATAATCTTAATATGAGTATTAAAATATATTGGAATAATTTTTGGAAGTATTGAGTCAATTGTTCAAAATAAATAAATTACGCGATAGCGTTTATTTAATAAGAAAATAAACGTTTAAGGTGAAATGCAAAACCATGCACGAACCGTTATGAAATGATGAATATGGAGTATGATAAATGACCGGAATTTGAGAATTGTGACATTCTTCCCCTGATAGAGGAATCGCGTCCTCGCGATTCAATCGATGATACTTAAAGTTCTACCCTTAGGTTTCGTGAAATCAAGTGTATGGTTAAAGTGTTTATGTCAAAACTTACGCGTCTAGGTTTCTTATCTAAGGAGACTCACTGAATCTGAATAATACGGTGGATCACTTAATGGTCTAGGAAATACGTACCAGTTACGCATTGCGGGCTTCCTCGGTCCCTATATAGAATGCTCGACCTCGGGGTGGACTGATATTAAGTACAGGGTTTGGGTTATTTCCTTCAATTGCCACAGCTAGAGGAGCTTGCATCGGTGGCTTATTCAACTGAGGACAATTATTCCGGTAGTGATTCGGCAGTTGCACTCGTAGCAAGTCCTTTGGTTATTCCTCATGTTGCCCGTATTAACCGTTGTTATTGGTCTTGCACGCTCTCTACACTGGCTTGAAAAATGATTCGACTGATTGCATATTGTACATAAGCGGCAGGGCTTGGACTTCGGGTGATGATAAGCACATTTAGCACATTTGGGATGGGTACCCGCATACTCTCTTTGTTCGGTACCAGTTGCCACAAAAACTCTTGCCCTTTTGTTGTCTGCTACCACGTCTATCTGCCTATTCGACCCACTTGCTTCCTTCCTCTTATCAATGCTCTTCAAAGTACCATTTCTAACCATCTCGTCTGTCAGGGTTCCTGCCCTCAGTATCGCACTTTGTATTATAGACGGCTCAGTTGTTTTCACAGTTCCACGGATTTCGGGGACAAGACCATATATGTACCTCGAGATTCTCTTGGACTCAGGGGTAACTAGATGAGGAACTAGTCTGGCTAACTCATGAAATCGGTCTGTGTAGGCTGCGTGACCAGCCCCTATCATGGAGTGGTGATAAAATTCATCCTCTAGTTTCTGCATTTCATTGTCCGGGCAATACTCCTCTTTCAATAACTCCTTAAATTCGTCCCATGTCATGCCTATTGTCACACCCCCAAATTACCTGTTTTGCAGCGGAATGGAATTCCTGGGGATTGACTGTCATAGCATCACAATCACAGTTATATTGAACGACCTAAAGTGTCGTTTGAAAAGAACATCGTTTGATTTAATAAAACAATCAGAGTTTACAAAGTATAGGTCCCAAATGAAAATCAACTTGTGCGGAAATAAGTTTGTTACAATTCAAACGATGTTTTAAAGTGCATAAATCCAGGAGAGACGCGTCGTCACCACGACTCTTATGATAAGTCCACATGCATGCCATGAAGTGTATGCCTTAGATACCTGAGATAAAACATGCTAAAAGTGTCAACACAAAGGTTGAGTGAGTTCATAGAGTTTGTGTTGAAATGTAAAGCCTTTCAAAAATCGTTTATGCAGCAAAGGCATTGTAAATCCACTCAGTTCCAAGTTCCGCCCATACAAAACTTGCAACCTGTGTATTCACAACCCACTGCCAAAAAGTGCATAGTTTATGTTCAAGTGCATGTTGTCAAATGAATTCACATTATAGTGCATGACTTAATGTATCAATAATTACTTGACATAATTATACCAAGACATTTAGTTCAATGATGTTCCCAAGACATTCAGTTCCGTGATAATCCCAAGACATTCAGCTCAATGATAATCCCAAGACATTCAGCTCAATGGTAATCCCAAGACATTCAGCTCAATGATAATCCCAAGACATTCAGCTCAATGGTAATCCCAAGACATTCAGCTCAATGATAATCCCAAGACATTCAGCTCAATGGTAATCCCAAGACATTCAGTTCCATGATTTAAGATATAGGATATGACTAAACATTCAGTTCAGTTAAACATGTAGTTTCAAATAATCATGATAGTCATAAAAATAGTTGAGCATGTATCTCCCCCCAAAAGTAATTTAAAACAATTGAAAGTGGGGCTATGAAAACTCACTTGATAAAATGAGGCGATGACAAAAGTGAGTACACCGAGATGTAGTGTGATGCTTTAATCTGGACCTATTACCAATGATATGATATGTAATGAGTTGCAATGTAATGTTATGCATGCATTTCGTATGTTATTTATACCATTTGTGAGTTTTTGGAAAAATAATACTTATTGTCGAAAAATACTCTTTTGACGTCTTGACCATTCAAAAATCACTTTACAAGTATTTACGTCAAAATGTCATCCTACAATGGTTTCTTAGTGATTTATCGTGAAATTTTAACTTTTCGACGTAAAACAATGTCGTCGGAAATTTCATGAAAGTGACAAAAATGGCTTAGAAAAACTAGTCGTAAAATGGTGTACGTCGAACGTTAGGAAACGAACTCGACGGTTTCGGAAAGTTTGTATCAAAATCTAGAAGTTTCAGTTCATGAGTTTTCGTCACCAAGGTCTCGAACATAAAGATAATAAAGGTTAAAGATGGTGATTTTGTCCAAAATGTTGTTTAAAAATGAGTTTCGGCAAAGTTTAAGCAACCTTAATTAATTTATTACAACTCCGCTATACAAACGGTTGGTCGTTTTGAAAAATATGCTTGGTGATCTCGATTTTACTAGAAGACATCTCGTTCCAAAAAGTTCTACATCATAGTTAAAAACAGCCTCCAACATGGTCGTTTTAGTTACCGTAACACTTGTCTCGTAAAAATAATATAGTTTCTCTAAAAATAATAGTTACGGCAATTTTATGAAAACGTGTATATCTTGGTCGTTTCAAATCCGTTTTCTACGTATTATATGTCCTTAGCTTCGTATCAAAGTATACTAATATATTTTTGATAAGTCGAAATAATTTATGAAGCTTAAGGCTCGTTTTTGACTCGAATAAAGTAAAAATAGTATGCTGAAATTTTCTGAAAAATATATATTGTCGTCAAACTTGAAAAATTCATAACTTCTTCGTTATAACTCCGTTTTAATCCGTTCAAGCGGCCACGGATTCGTTTTAAAGTATATTTTCTAAATATCAAGGCCAAAATTTCTTGCCTACTGTCGGATTTTCCAGAAAAATAAAACAAGGACAGAACACTTTTTATACTTATCGAAAATAGTTTTTCTCGTACTAAACCTATTCCAATCCCTTCAAATCAACTCCAAAGCTAATCTAATCCTACCATACACCTTCTTAGGGTGTCATGGGTTCCTAAACATCATCAAGACCAACATATACCAAGGGAATAATTATAGGATGACCTTTATATATATATATCTCTAAAATCAATGGAAAAATGGTATAAATAAACACAAGTCTTGCATGTTTGCTCCAAATATGAAGAAATAAATATGAAATGATAAGGAAAAATGAAAAATGTAAATGATATGCTTACAAGCTACTATGATGAGGTGATTAGAACAAGGATTAACCTAAACACCCTAGGTTTTTATTTCAAAACCTTAAATAAGAGTGTATCTAGATTGTTAAACTTGATCTTGAAAATTTTTGTGAACTCCTTCTTAACACCCTTATATGGCCGGTTTTTAGAGAGAAGAAAAGGGAAGAGAGAACTTTTCTTGACTTGTGAATTGGTTGAATGAATGAGTGAAATGGTTTACTTGGAGTATAGATCTAGCTATATAAGAAAATCTACACACTTTGACTATCCCTCCCCCTTGGGCCGGATTTTAGGGAGAGTGTAACTCTCAAATTCATTTTTTTTTTTTTATTTATATATTGTGTATAAACTTGTAAAAAGATGTAAGTAAATGTTATGTAATAATAACTTGTAAGGTAAATGGTAGCTTTTAGGTAAAAGAAATTTTTAATAGATCAAAGTAGAGTATAATGAGATCATAAAAATTGTAAAAATACATTTCTTGTAGAAATTGAGTGATATAATAATTATCGTGTAGTTTTTAAGAAAAACGTCGTAATAATATAAATTTAACGATTTTTATACAAAATAAATTTAAAACACTAGGTAAACTAAAGATATAGTTTTTATAAACTAAATGTAAGTATAAAAATATGTCGGGATCATTTTTGGAAGTATCGGATTAAATGTTCAAAATAATAACTCACGCGATAACGTTATTTAATATGAAATTTATGCGTTTAAGGTGAAATGCCAAATCATGAATGAACTAACATGATGCAAATGATGTTAATGAAATGTAGACTAAACTTAGTCCATATGAAATGTTCGTGATGATATGATCATGAATTCGCCGCTAAACCATTAAGGTTACGCGAATTTGGAACACGTAAACCTAGTTTACGATAAATGATGAAATTGTGAAACGTGAATTGTTTTGAGAAATGACCTGAAAGTACGAGTTGTCACACCTATAGCTGCTTCTCTGCCCCTAGCCTGTAGCTGTGTATTCCACCATGTCAATGCCTTCCCTGATAGCAAACAAGCAGCATACTTCACCCTCTGATGTGTGGCACAATTGCTGATGTCGATCACTGACTCTGTCTTCTCTACCCATCGAGTATAAGCCAAAGCACCTCCTATACCATCAAACTCCACAGGTTTGCATGCCGAAAATTCCTTATATGTGCATCCAACTCTGTTGTTGTTGTTATTGGTGTTGTTGTTGTTGTTGCTGCCAGCTACATTGTTGGTGTCGCTAGTACCGTTCCCGTGGTTTCCCGAGTTATTCATATGATTTCCAACTTGTGTAACAATAGTGGGAAGTAAGATTTGAAGTTGTTGAGCGATGATGACGGCAAAATCAGGGTTTCCGCCAGTGTTGTTGTCATTGTTACCCATGTCGCTACCACCTCCTCTACCTCCACGTCCACCTGTCATTCCACCTCTTGGTGTCGCACCACCTCGGCCAGTACTGCGTGTTACTCTCTTTGGTGCCATTATCTCTGCAAGGGAAAGAACCGTTGAATTCCCAATGTCTATACTTAACGTCCTCAAATATAATACCACGCCACAAATTGGTTCCTAAGGTGTCCACACCGATCTACGTATGCGTGGTTGCATATGTCCACGTGAGTTGTGACGCATTTATAATTATGTTGGCCACCATAATTATAATTGCCTCATTTCACACGTGTACATACCACCAAGCATACATGTCCCGGCGATTGGTGTTACTTAAATAGGTAGCCAGTCTATCATCCGATTCTAAACGGTGGAGGAGGAAATTGGGGTAGGTATCTAGGAAGAGTCGCACTTGGTGTATAGGAAATTCCGTTAGGTGCTAAAGTCACTATGAGGTTTAGTCGCCAGCAGTTCCCAAAGTATCCTCAAGAGAACTCCCATCCTCGGGCAAAATCATCAAATCTATCCAGCTTTATAGTAACACTTATTTAGCTCGATCTCGCATCTCATCAAACAAGAACTGTCACGAGATCAAGTTAGATAAGTGCTCATTACTGAGCTCCATATCTTTGATGACCCAACTAGATTTTGGGACTCCCCTATTGGTACAAGGAAACTACGTTATCCAAAGAGGTGATTCTAGAAGGAATACTTAAGAAAACATATGCGCACGAAAAGTGAGTAAGGTGATAGGAAAAGAAAGGATCGACGTGAAAGCGGTTATAGTCTAGGAACTAAAATGCAACCTAGTTCTCTATAACCAAGGCTCTGATACCAATCTGTCACACCCCCAAAATATCGCAGCGGAACGATAGTGTCCTTGGGTATGACGTCATAGCACAAAGTATGGATACAGAAAACGACCTCTATAATGAGACGTTTTGAAAAGTTTACCATTCGATTTCAAATGTTAAAGTTTACACAACAAGAAATCACAAAGTTTGATAATACATAAAGAGTTTACAAAACATGTCGAATGGTAATAGTTAAAAGCACAAGACTCCAATGTATGCCATGTGACCCAAAAGCTCCATGAAATGCTATCACCTTAAGACCTGAGATAAACATGCTAAAAAGTGTCAACACAAAGGTTGGTGAGTTCATAAGTTTGAAATAAAATGATTTGAAATACTTTGAGAAATGTTCACACAGCAAAGGCGTTGTAAATCCACCCAGTTCCAAGTTCCGCCCATACAAAACTTGCAACCTGTGTGTTCACAACCCATTGCCTAAAGTAGAATGTCAATCATGAATATGCGCAATATGGTAGTTAAAAGCATAAATGTCACCACAAGGGTCTTCCAACAACTCGTGTTGGGATGTTCCTCCAACGCTCACGTTGGGATGTATCCATAAAAATGGCCTTCCAACATATAAATGCCGGGATGTTCCTCCAACGACTCACGTTGGGCTGTATCCAAATAATTGGCCTTCCAACATATAAATGTCGGGATGTTTGTTTAAGTCTAGTCACAACACGTACCAAGTCTAAAGTATAAGTAATATTGTTTGGCAATAGAGTTTAAATGTTTTTATAAATAAGCATGTATCTCGCCCCAAATAGTTTATAGGAATTTAAACGAGTAAAAGTGGGGTATGAACTCACCTGGTATGATTGATATGCTAATAAAATGAAGTGCACGAAAGTGAGGCTCGGAAACTATCCGCGACCTAAAATGAATGTTATGACTCGAGTTATGATATGTTGTCGTGAATGCATGATTTGAAAACGTATCACCCAATATGCTACTTGAAAACTAGTTATATAAAAATATTGTTACTTGGATGTGTGACGGTTCCATGTCAAAAATAATTACTTTTGAGCTAATGGTGAAAATGTAGTTAAAACTACGTAACGGTTTTAGTAATTGACAAATCGGTTTACATCGGACTTGACGTAATATATACATAGAAAAACTAATTCGTTTTTAAGGTCCGTTTCCCCCGAAACATCCGTT
Organism: Chrysanthemum makinoi; assembly: GCA_910596185.1. Lineage (NCBI taxonomy): Eukaryota > Viridiplantae > Streptophyta > Magnoliopsida > Asterales > Asteraceae > Chrysanthemum > Chrysanthemum makinoi. The sequence continues at coordinate 310,137,533 of OU343222.1, read as the reverse complement.
TAGGCCCCCAAAAATCTTGATTAAAATCCTGACAGCTTACTAACGCTGTGAATAGTGTTTTCAGCACGTTTTCGACTCAAAGTTCGGTTAACCATAACTCACTCGTTTTAAGTCTGTTTTTCAAGTTCTTTATATCCACTCGAAGGTAATCAAGAGTACTAATATATTTTTAAACTTCTGAGACTTCACAGAAATTTTTAGGCTACTGTTTGGTCAGTTAAAACTCGGACTGTATAAACATTTTCCGGAAAATTGTAGTTTTTAAATCGTAACTTGAAAACCACGTATCTTTTTCGTTATAACTCCGTTTTAGTCCGTTCAAAAGGCCACGTTCATAACTAAAAATCTATTTTCTAAATATTTAATAAAACTTATAAAAATGACTAACTTTTCGGAAAAATTATAAATTTCGACAGCGCTTCCGCGCCCATTTTAAAATTACCATTTTTCTCTAATCATTCTAACTCAAACAACACCACAATATTCCCTTAATCTACTCATCACCAATCCTACTAGTAAAACAACTTCATTTGATCATAACCAAAATAAATATCCATTGTGAGGCTAAAATATATATACAAACTTAAATAAACATATATAAAATTTATGTAACCATTTTCTCCAAAAACCACAACTAGACTTTGATGATCCATTTTTCAAACTTCTCATTTTTATAAACTTCTAACTAGTACATACTTGTTATAAAAATTAATAGGACACATATAGGTGATAACATTTGATAAACGAAATAAAAACTACAACTTGAGCAAATATGATCATGAGGACTTCAAGAAAATGTATGAAAAATATGTATGAAAAGGTAAAAGATAAAGTTTCATGCTTACAAATTGCTTGATGAGGTTTATGATCAAGGATTTATCCTAAACACCCTAGGTTTTTATTTCAAAACCTAAACAAAGAGTGTTACTAGATTGTGTAGAACTTGACAAGAAATTTTTGATGATCACTCCTCCTTGGAACACTATGTGGCCGGATTTTTTGGGTGAAGAAGAAGAGAGGAAAATTTTTGATCTTGACTTTGCACTCTTGAATTATTGGATGTGAATGTGTTGTATGTATAAAGTCTTGGAGTGTAAGTATATATAAATAAAAAGATCTTGCATATCTTGAAAAATCATCATGTATTTAATGATACATATACATATATTTATTATTATTATGTAAAGGTATAAATGTAGTAGAAGTAAAGTTATTTGAGGATAGTAGTAACTTGTAGTATTGTTAAATAAGATTAGTAAGTTGTATACACATTTGAATATTTAAGGTAGCGTTAGATAAAATAAATTTCACGGGTCAAAATAAAATATATTTAGGTCATAAAATTTATAAAAATACATTTCTTGTAAAATTTGAGTGATATAATAATCATCGTGTAGTTTTTAAGAAAAGCGTCGTAATAATATAAATTTAACAATTTATATACCAAATAAATTTAAAACACTGGGTAGACTCATTTTATTATTTTTATAATCTTAATATGAGTATTAAAATATATTGGAATAATTTTTGGAAGTATTGAGTCAATTGTTCAAAATAAATAAATTACGCGATAGCGTTTATTTAATAAGAAAATAAACGTTTAATGTGAAATGCAAAACCATGCACGAACCGTTATGAAATGATGAATATGGAGTATGATAAATGACCGGAATTTGAGAATTGTGACAGATACGTTATATGAATTCAACTTGATGAGTGTCGTATGTACTTTATAGTGTTATCATATATGTGATATAATTTTGTGGAGGATTACATTATTCTAATTGCTATGTAAGCGAATGATAGTTCTTGTATCGTATAGACTAAAGTTTTATTTATGTGGATTGAGGCCTTATAAGTTATGAGTCGTAGATGAAATTACTAGAATGTGTCTATTTGTAAGGTGATGTTGTGATTAGTGTCGTAAAGTAAGAAGTATGTTATAGTATATTGCGTTGAAGATCAAGATTTACTTAGATTGCATAGTTGGCGAATTATTTGTATGTAATGTGCTTGAAAGGATAATGACCTAGTAAAGGTTATATGATTGAGTAAGACTTTTTTTATAAGGATATATATGAGGATGTGTATGTGACGAGGATTTAGATGATTAGGTAAAGCGTAATGTTGAAATGTGCAATTGTAAGATATTAAAGAAAAGTATGAGTAATGAATGATATATGAAGTAGCTATTGCATAGATTTGGTAAAGTAAAGTAGTAATTACCTCGATGATAATAGATGGTGTAAGATAGACATGTTTAAATGTTTTAAATTATAAATTAATTATAGACTAATGAAGTATACATGGTTAGTAATGTTTATCTTTTATGGAAAGAATGTAGAGTGTAGGCCTTACGTATATATGAGATTAAGTATGTACTAATGTGCTTGATGTTTATGTATAAAGTGGTTTTTTTGTCATAAACAAGGTGATTTGAATACGTGTAATAATGTGAGGTATAAAAGAAGTGTAATGTAAGGGAATCCAAATTAGACGAGTCATTGGGATTAAAATAGGTAAAAATTAAAATGAGTATAAGTGTAAAATAGAATAAGAGGTTAACTTGGGGTTGACATGAAAACTTTAAATGTAATGTGACAACTCAGGTGAAATATGATATATGTATATAAGAGTATAGAATCGGTGAGTATCATATAGATTTGTCAAATTAATGAAAGGTGATATGTGAGTGACTGAAAGTGTGTTAGGTGAAGAGAAGAGAAAACGGAAAAGTGCTAGTTTGAGAAATGCTTGAATAATGAATAATTATTGAAACATAAAATTGCAAGTTAGACGTGATTCAATGGTGGTGAAACGTAGTGAATGGTTTGACAAATACGAGAAATAAGTCCAAGTTGGACTAAAGATGTTTAAATAATAATGTGAATAATAGGTTCATGGAATTTAAAGGTTTTCTAAGTATATGTTTAAGTTATAGATGGTTTATGTAATATGTTCTATATGACTTAACACGATAAGCGACGCATATGTTTTATGATAAGGAGGTGTAGGAGATGTAAATCTATGGTGGGCTAGATGTGTGTAAGTGATGAGATCGACGTATTTGTAATTGATGTAAGATTTTATGTTATAGAAGGATAAAGATAGCAAGATATGAATAGAAATGGTAAGTGGTATTAGAGATGCGTTAGTAAGTAAATTAAAGTATTGACGCTTTAAGAGTGGAACGTAATGATAATAAGTGTGCTAAAATATAACGTGTGAAGATAAGATGGAATTGACGAACTAACTGTTAGGGGTTTATTGATATGAAGATTATGGAATGAGATTAAGGAATGATGATATGTAACGGTTCGGGATTCATAAGGTATAGATGACCAACATATGGTTTTACTATGTTTAGTGGCTAATGTTTGATATTAATGTGATATAAAGACGAGTTGACGGTAGGTTAAGTTATATGAGGTTTAAGTATGAACATGAATGTGTAATAATGACAAATAATGTTATGGTATATTATAATGAAAACAAGATTAAATGAGCGCATTGATTACTAAATATTGCTAAGGTAATGACGAGATAAATGGTAAGGCTTAAGTCCTAATGATTGAAATGCAACGACTTAAGTATTGAACCAAGAATGTAATGAAATATGGTGTGGTAAACGTGACAAGGTCAGTGCGTGATGTTAACGAGTGTGCTAAAGTCAATGACCTATGCAAGGCGAGATGGAATGATATTGTTTAAATACATAAATAATTAAAGAAATGAGATAAGGTATGAGAATGAGAATGTGATGAGTTAAGGGTTCGAGTAAGAACATAATGATGCGTTGTGAAAAACTAAATATGATAAGAATGTGTAATAACTTAAAATACGTAGAAGAATGAATGGTGCTAATGAATGTGTGTTCAAATTAAACTATATAAGGTATAAATGTGAAAAAGTTGTGTAGTCTAACGTAAATGATGAAAAGGCTAACAAGGGTTTAAGGAATGTAAGTTATGGTGAGAAGATTAAACACATTAATAATGCGTAGATATGATAAAGGGGTTTTGTATACCCTATGATGCTTGACTAAACTAAATAAAAGGGATGAGGTAATGTGTGTGTGTTAAAATGTTAAGGACTTGGATCCAATGTTAAAATGTGCAAGGTTAAAGATGGTATCCTTCGAGATGACTGAGTTAATGATGATTAATGATGGTATCCTTTGGGATGGCCGAGCTAATGAATGTTAAGGAATCCTTAGGGGTGTGTTAAAGATCCTTCGGGATGAAAAGTATTGCCTTCATCAGAAAGTGGTTGCCTACATCCTTAGCACATAATATATCCCCGTAGCGAATGTGATAATGGTATGGATCCAAGTCTAGAAAGATAAAAGGTAACATGAAGTGTAAAAAGAATGAAAGATTGAAAGTAAGTGGGTAACAGGAGTAGCAGTGTTATGTCAGAAGTATATAACCATGAGTTTATGTTTCTTGATTTACATCGATTGGGACGCCTCTCCATGTAATGAGGAAGTATGAATGAATGAGTTTATGTGTTCCCGACATGGCATGAGTAGGGTTAGAAGGATAGAAAGATGGAGTTTAGAGTTAGTTAGAATTTTTAAGAACAAGATAGGAGGATTAGAATTAGAGTATGGTTTTAGTCGAGAGTTATGAGAAACCTATGTTCTAGGTATTAAGTATATATTAAAAAGGATTAAGAAATTGAAATTATGTAATACGCCTTGCGGCAAGGTGCAAAATGTGAGTAATGAAAGTAATTGATGCTAATTATCATTTGCATTGTTATATGAAAGGTGATGGTATAGGTTAAAGTATGATGTTATAAAGACAAAATATGAAATCTTCCGATAAGACTTATTAACGAGAAATAAATAGAAAGAAGTAGAAGAAACGAGATGTTTTGGTGAGAATGTTAAAAGAATGGTCAAGTGAATATGGAAAAATGTATATAGGTTAGTTCGGGAAAATATAAATATTAAAACTTGGTAGAAAATATATAGACCTATAAAAGCACATCAAGCATCATCCGTGATATCCACTGTTCCTCTTGGTGGATCATTTCTCTCCGTGCTCCATAGGTTCTCTTACCTTGTTTGGGCCTTCTTGCGTCATGTCCGTCTTGATTTAAATTTACCTAAAATCTACTTTTCTTAAAATTAAAATACAAGAGGGAATAAAAAATGGCACACATGCCTCCCTTAAACCTAAAAACAATAACAATATAAATAGTTTTAAACTACATCACAACAACTCAGTTTATATTTTTGGTCTATTACTCAGGCTCGTGTCATGCATGATTAAAAATAAAATGCAGGCAAGTACTATTAAATAGATTACAAGTGAAAATACTTAAGTTATTGTTTGCTAGGAAATACTATATATACACATGCAACGTATATATAGCTCATCCTAAAGTACATGATGCAAACCACGAGTTTCACCCGTACTGTTGCATACTACTGCAACTTGTCATAATCAGAATGATGATTCTTACCTTATTACTACATATTGTGAGTTTAGAAAAGTTTTGACTTTTAAAATTTATAAACCCTAATTTAGGTTTCTTTTTTCTGTTAATTTTTAAAAGCATGTGACTTAGGTAACAAGAACCCCTAAATCACCAAGTTTTGATCTTTTTAGAAAAACATTATTATGCCCTTTTTAATAGAGTTTACTTTCCTAAATGCCCAATTATGCTTTAAATATTTTAAAACCCTAATAAGTCAAAATCGAAAAACAACAGTTTATGGAAACCCCTTGGCTTGGTCACCAAGATTTATGCTTCGTCAATTTTTATGATCCCATCTCGTTGAAATCAATAAATCGACCCCCTAAGGTTTAGGTTAACCCAAATTAGTTTTTATTTTTATTTTTATTTTTTATTTTTTAGGGTAATCAAGCAATCCTGTATCCTTATGATTACCTTTGGAAACCTAGGGTTTTCATAAATTGTTTTAGCATAATTTAGGAAAGATTTACATCTTACCAAAAATACTTAAAACTCTATATTATAATGAGAAAACCAAGATTATTTGCATGCTAAAAAATAAATCTAAGAAACCCTAGTTCTTGTAGTTATGACAATACCAATTCGATCCTGGATAATATTTTTTATAGAGTTTTCCTATTAAGAAGTCGACACTCTCGAGGGTTATAAAATTATTGTGTATTTCGATTTAGGAAAAAGCAGAACCCTAAATTGACACCCTCAAGGGTTTAGAAAACCATTGTGTACCTAATTTGATCGCGAGAGTGATTAAACCCCAATTGTCACAAAGAACAAAAACCCTAATAAACCCTTAGTAATAAATCGACCAAACCTTAGAATAAACAAAACGAAGATTCAATTTTTAGGAAAATATTAGCATTTAGTAAGAACCTTAAGTAGGTTATATATGATTAGAGTGGCTTTGATACTACTGTAGGGTTCAAGTGGTCACCCGCACGGCTATAAAACATGCACAATGGAAAATAAACACATAAAGTCGTGCAAACCAAAACTTTAATAGTGAGATCTTCTAATTAGGGAAATAGCCTAATCTAACACGTATAAAGGGTGTTTAAGATTACTTACTTATTACTCCAGCTAGCGTAGGCTCCTTTAAACCTTTCTTGATCAGCACAAAACACCTTCTTTTCTTTCTTGATGCTTCATGATCTCATCTTAGGGTTTTTTGAATATCACCACTCGGACAGCGTTAGGTATCCATCGGTACTGCACATGTAGAACTAGGGCTCCGAACCTATGCACCTTAAGCGAGCACGAAACCCGGGTAAAACCCTAATCAACTAGAACGTCGATTACGGAAGTCGAATTGTGAAAATCGACTTTGGATCGGATTACAAGGGTTTCGAAACCCTTGTGGTTTGTTCGACCAATCGCACAAAAGAGGAGAGGATGAGAGGGGATTTTTAGGGTTATAAGAGAGTTATGAAATTTCTTTGGAAGCCTTTGTATTTATATGCTCATAATCAGGTTTCTAGAATACTTGTAGAACAAGTATTCGAGTTTGACAAAAAGTCAAACTCCCCTGCCTAAGGGATTTAGTCGACGAACACAAACCTTAGGGTTTTTTGTTTTATCTTTTGTTGTTTATTACCCTCTAATATTTATCCCGGATAATATAATACTTCAGGTAATTACCGTTTAGCCCCTAAATGAAAATAACACTATATTTTTATTTCCTGGTTACTCTCATTTCTTTTCGTGACTCGTTTCTCATTTTCACTTGCTTGTTCTATTTATTGTGCACCGGTGTGACCCTTCGGCATTTCTATGCAGATAAGTCTGAAAATCGTTGTGTTGTTTGCAAATAATTTTTTAATTTATATGTTTTACCCAAGCGTAGCCTGGGAAAGTGCTTCCTAGGTCTGCCGCCGAATCTTACCTCGGTGTGTTTGTGCTAGGCCGGGGTAGAGTGTGTGGGTTTTGGCTAGTTGGGCTGAATCTCACATACGCTATCAATACCTAAAGCTGTGATACTATGAGCATGTTTGGTTACGAGCTTTTAAGAGATTTTTTGAGCTATAAACCTTCTAATTAGAAAATAGAACTCCAACTTGAAAAAAATTTGTTTAGAGACACTAGATTTTAGCTTTTCTTTTTAGAAAAGCTCTAAATTTGAAACATTCTATTAGAAAGCATTTTGGCTTTTGAAGAGATTTTTGTTTCTTAAATTACTAATGTAGCCTCAACTATTTACATTAAGGGTGCGTTTGATATGTTGTCATGAATAATGAGTATGGGTTTGAATATAAGGTGGAGTCTACAGGTTTAAAAGTTTCATACCTTGCCCTTATGAGTACTATGGAGTATGAAAGATATACATATCTCAATCCTATATTTTACCTTGCCCTTATGAGTACTATGGAATATGAAAGATATACGTATCTCACTCCTATATTTGAAAGATACACATATTAAGCAAACACTTGCAATTAACCAAACATTTGAAAGACGCCAAACGCACCCTAAATCATCAACAACTTAAGTCATTACTATAAAGTATTCCACACTCCATTTAAAATAATTCTTACATATCTACTACTTTAATGAATTTATCATTTAAAATTCAAATATATTAAGCATTTTCGTAAACCTCTTTTTAAATGTATTCAAGCTAATTATTCAAGTAACACTAGTAAAACGTCCAAACTACTTGACACTTGATGAAGCGCACGATGTCATTGTCAATGAAACAAACATAAACAATCTTGGAGAAGAACTTCAAGTGATGAAACGAATTCGTAGTAATACTACTACATCAATAATTTCTTATATTGTATATGTGATGAATTTACAAGTATGTCATTTTAAAATAATTTCATATATTGTATACGTGATGAATTCTTTATTTTTATATATTTTATTTGTTTTTATCGTGTATATGTCTTTTTATGTCATTTATATTTTATATTGCAGCCTACAGCTACATTACTAAACATTTTTAAATAAATAAATAAAAAAACATACAACTCGTAGCTATCTACAAGCCTATCAGCTAGCATCTTATAACTTTCAATCAATAGTTTACACTTTACAGATTACATTTAGTTTTGTCAAACAAACTTATAGAAAACTTTAATAGACTCGTGAGATGTTATTCTTTATCGATTGATTATTTATTATGCATATTTCATGTAAAACCCGTAAAACTTTAATAAACTCGTAATCAGGATTGAGTCAAGACCTATCATCCAATATTAACGTTTCTATCTTTTGGACTTTAATAGACTCATAATTAAGCTTGTGTCAAGACCTATCATCTATTATATATAAGTAGCTAGTGCGAGTAACTGTCTATGTTTTGGAATTTTGGGTCCTAATCTAGCTTTACACGTTCAAATCTATTTATGTCCCCATAACATCTTTATAAAAATCGAAACTTGTACGTTGATTGAACATCAATGTGACAATCAAAACTTTTAAATTCATTTAACACACATTATGTTACACGTTGTAACTTTTTATTATAGAATAAAAAGTTATTATATTTTTCACATGGACGGCTAATAAAATTTACATAAAGCTAGTACTTACTATCTTTTATACTTAACATTATTATCTTGAGGGAGAAGAACAATAGTTTTATTAAGCATTTATTAAATACTCTCACGTCAGCCCCATTTATTAAATACTCTAATGACGTACGATAGTAACCCAAGTGGAGTGTCGCTTATCATCCAAGGTCAACGTCGCAGCTCGAAGCTGATTTGGGTCTGTCTAGACTGATGTTAATAGTCCGCGCTACACGCATTTCCACTATCGACACAAAGAGATTCACTTATCGTTTGGTGTGTTGGATCACTAGGGTTATCTTGGCCAAAAGTTCCTTGTCCTCGTGATGGTGCTCCTGATGGTGTTGGTGGTGATTTAGGCTTAACTCGTCCGTAAGTTCCTTCTCCACGTGCGGGTGCCACTGATGGTGTTGGTGGTGCTATAGGTTTATCTCGGCCTAAAGTTTCTTGTCCCCGTGAAGGTGCAACTGATGGTGTTGGTGGTGCTTTTGGTTTATTTCGGCCGAAAGTTTCTTCTCCACGTGCGGGTGCAACTGATGGTGTTGGTGGTGATTTCGGGACTCGACCGTAAGTTGTCTGGTCGAGTGATTGGAATTCTTGTTCTCCTGTTATCATCTGAATTACATCCCCTACGCAAAAGCTACTTATTAAATACACAAGCTATAAAATACGAGAGTAATAAGTTAGAAACTTATTATAGTTTTATTTGACGTACGTACCATGCATGACTTTAAATTTATAGTTTGTACCAAAATTTGAACATTTGAATAAAATATAGAAAATTGAAACCAGCTAGCTAGCACACCTGTTGGCTCATTTGTGTCGTTATCATATGTGGTTCGACTTTTTGGATTATGGTTGTTTCCACCATATGTTGCTTGTCCTCGTGATGGTGCTACTGATGGTGTTGGTGGTGTTTTAGGCTTAACTTGCCCGTAAGTTCCCTCTCCACGTGCGGGTGCCACTGATGGCGTTGGTGGTGCTTTAGGATTATCTCGGCCGAAAGTTTCTTGTCCCCGTGAAGGTGCAACTGATGGTGATGGTGGTGTTTTAGGCCTAACTCGTCCGTAAGTTCCTTCTCCACGTGGGGGCGCCATTGATGGTGTTGGTGGTGCTTTAGGCTTAACTCGTCCGTAAGTTCCTTCTCCACGTGGGGGCGCCATTGCTGGTGTTGGTGGTGCTTTAGGCTTAACTCGTCCGTAAGTTCCTTCTCCTCGTGAGGGTGCTACGGATGGTGTTGGGGGTGTTTTAGGCTTAACTTGTCCGTAAGTTCCTTCTCCACGTGCGGGTGCCACTGATGGTGTTGGTGGTGCTTTAGGGTTATCTCGGCCGAAAGTTTCTTGTCCCCGTGAAGGTGCAACTGATGGTGTTGGTGGTGCTTTAGGTTTATTTTGGCCGAAAGTTTCTTGTCCCCGTGAAGGTGAAACTGATGGTGATGGTGGTGTTTTAGGCTTAACTCGTCCGTACGTTCCTTCTTCACGTGGAGGCGCCATTGCTGGTGTTGGTGGTGCTTTAGGCTTAACTCGTCCGTAAGTTCCTTCTCCTCGTGAGGGTGCTACGGATGGTGTTGGTGGTGCTTTAGGCTTAACTTGTCCGTAAGAACCTTCTCCACGTTCGGGTGCCGCTGATGGTGTTGGTGGTGCATTAGGTTTATCTCTGCCGAAAGTTTCTTGTCCCCGTGAGGGTGCAACTGATGGTGATGGTGGTGTTCTTGGGTGTCGACCATAAGTAGTTAGGTCTAGTAGTTGAAATTCTAGTGCTTCGATTACCATCTGAAGTACATCCCCTACAAACAACACAACTTACTAATTAAATACACAAGGTTGTTATGCACTATTAAAGTAATGAAATTATGGAAAGAAAGTTGGATGATTAATCAAATACCATGTAAGTTTCGAGCATGATGAGTTCCAAGAAGAGCATAAAGAGATAGTAAGAAGAAAGCAAACTTCATGGTTGTTATTGTTATTTTGTGTAAGCTCATGCAAAGAGAAAATGTGGTTATTCAAGAGTGTAGCAATAAGTATTTATATAGACAATCATCCAATAAGAGTAGAGTATAGTCGACATGTGATCATGACCATGTCACCAAGAATTGTTTACTAAAATAACTGCTATGCAAATTCCAGCGTCATTTGACTGATTGTAGTAATTGATGGAATGGTCGTTAAGATTGATTGTAGTAATTGATGGAATGGTCGTTAAGATTCTGATTCTAATCTTAATTTTAAAATCTTACAATTTTACGATATTATAAAATAAAAATAATTTGGATAATGTGTATAATCTTAGCAAATTTAAAATCTTATAAGATCTCGGTATTGACCATATAATCTCAAGATCTATCGGATCTAATTTTACTTTTCTAAAACTGTAAATTAAAAAAACTACAAAGTTAAATTCAAGATCATTTACATACTAAATATTCTTTCCATACCAAAGGATATATCTCTACCCTCTATTCATTTTGATCAAATGGCTTAGATTAAACTCAATATTTATACTAGAAGGGTATTTTCATCAATATAAAAAGCAATTTTTAGATCTCGTTCAATTAAACCGTCATTTATTTTCACACACAAAGTGTGTGTTTCCTTCTTCTCTATCATTTTCTCGTTTATCCTCCTCCTTCATCACGCACATCACGTAACCCTAATTTTTCCTCTTCAATTCAATAATCTATTATGTTATGATCAGTTATGGATTCGGTTTCAAATTATGTTTCTACTACTTCTGAAGATATCATTGTTACTGATCTGTCTCCTACTTTTAAAGAGATCGTTGTTACTGGTCTTCTTACTACTTCTGACGAGATCGTTGTTAGTGATGATGTTTCAGCTAAGTTTACTAAGTAGATTGTAGTTTATAAACACGGTGATGAATCCGAAGCTATTAAAGTAAGCTATTTCAAATTTTCCTATAAATTGTGTTTTTTGTTTGAATAATTATGTTATTAAGCGGTTTTAAGCTCTTAATAAGCTATTAGCTAGGTTTTGATTTAATTAAGCAGTTTTAAGGTCTGAATTATCACTTTTAAGCTCTAGATATGCTAATAGTTAAGTTTTGTTTTAATTAACCAGTTTTAAGCTTTGAATAAGCAGTTTTAAGCTCTGAATAATTTATGTTATTAAGCAATTTTAAGCTCTGAATAAGTTATTAGTTAGGTTTTGTTTGAATTAAGCAGTTTTAAGCTTTAAATAAGCAGTTGTAAGCTCTAAATAATCTATGTTATTAAGCAGTTTTAAGTAGTTGTTATAGTAGCTGATTTCTGTAAGATATAACTTTTCACATACACATCAAACCATAACACAAAGTAACAAATAGATGGAATTCTAGAGAGAGAAAGTTAGAGGTTTAGGGAACTTAGTGAGAGAAAGTGAAAGATATTATTATGAGCTCCAACTCTCTACCTTGGGAGGTAGAGAGTATTTATAGTCTTACATAAATCGCCACACAACGGGCTGTGGATCAGGCATACAGTGGGTAAAGACCCGTCCGTCCTCCACGGTGTTACTTAACTAAATACTACTTAACTAAATATTACTATGACTACGAGCTTTCTAACGATTACATATACTTGAGGTGACCGACTCTTTAATACCGGGAATTTCTAATTCCTAACAATCTCCCCCTAAGGGAGGTCACCTCAAACATATACTAAAATGACATTGAATACAATCAGATATTACATTAACAATTGATCTTGCATTCTTGATGTAGTACTTTGCTCCGAAGCTCGTAGTCATTGATTCCACTCATTGCATGTTTGGTTAATCCAAGTGGAGGTCTGTTACTGATCCACGTGATAATAATGTTGAGCCAGCATTTGAGATCATCAGCTAATAGAAAATCTCTGATACATCCATTGTGGTGTTGGTATTATGTGATGTTGTGACATTCGGATCGACATGCTCACATTCTGGATCATGATATCTTCTCATCAGAGTAGCGGAAGCTTTAGTTGATTCATGATATTGGCAGCAGCGTAGCAGAAGCATGGAGTGAAAATATCAGAGTCATTGATGCACTAATCATGATTTCTTTTGAGATGAATGTGTTAGGTGAGCATGCTGCTATGGATTGACCGCTTCATTCTGATCAGCTGCAAACGTCGGGGTGTACCTGCATAAGACAGTTAGCAATAAAGCGCACGAAAGTGTCTTTGATCACTTTCGATGAATTGAGGTACACGGCCCACGGTTCCCCGTTGATCAGTACAAGTACTGCCTGTGATCAGGTATAATTCCGAAGAATTTCCTTGACAGGGTTTCGCAGCTGCTCTAGCTGTTCTCAAACCGGAACGTCTCAAAGAAGACAACACGGAGTGAGTGAACCAGCGAATTTACGTCCACTGATTGATTAAAAGAAATTTGAAAAACAATCGTGTATTGCTCAATAGAAATTGTTTTTGCAATATAACGAAGGTTTTAATGAAAATCAATTATCAATCATAAAACACCTTTTGATTTGAAAAATTAGTACACAGTCGACATGCTAATGAAAAGAGTTTTAAAGCACAAAGACTGGTTTTTCAAAGGTATCCGTCAATCCATAACCTGAACCAGGATTGATTCAAAAGATTGAATCGCCCCATTGTTTCTGTTCAGTTGTCACATGGTTGATCTATATAATAGATCTCACATGCCACCTACCAGGAGCTTGTTAGATATTGGCTCCAGAAGGCTTTCCATCTTCACAGTGAATATGTAAACACATCACTCAGATGTTCTGGCAATACCACAAGGATAATGCGTAGGACTCAAGATATAATCTCTCTTTCCACATTGTGTGAAACAGAGAGTCTTCATTGAAAGTGTCCTAATGAGATTTATTGATGATCTCGTGGCTCTAGACTCAATTTGTGCATATTTGGATCCTATATCGGAGACTAGGGAGAGGGTCTCCTCCTTCAATATCAACAATCTCTAAGAGAAAGTCGATAGATAATGTCGGTTCCCCGTGAGAATGAAACAAGTCCTTTTAAGAGGAACTTGAGTGGTTTGGAAAGTTGAAGTGCAGTGCGTCACTGGGTCCATGACGTCTTGTCTTCAATACCGATGTTACCATCAGTAGCATATGAATTGAACCCGGTTTCTGCCCTAAGGTTGAATAAATGGAGGGCTATTTGTTTTCACCCTTTTCTCATTCAATTCTTTTTAATTCTTCAACCCCTTCAGTGCTTACCGAGATTTCATAACTAGAACCTTGTTGGGTTTATTCCAGTACTAGCTCAGTCTCAGTCTGCACTCTTCCCATTCCTCATTTTTCTCCTTTTATTATCATACCTAAGAACTCTACACTAACTAGTGGATAGTTCCTGGGTAGATCCCTCCGGTTCTGGCGGATCTTGGGAACAAAAACCTAACCTTATCATCCTTATATCACCGTACATAAAGTAAAGTTGGTCGGTCTATTTGGTATTGTTCATCTGCCGTTGGAACCAATTGAAAACCATTTGAAAATCAATTCGAATACTTGTGATATATTATCAAAGCATTTTGTACCTGAATTGTTTTTGATATTTTAGAACGAGAACTCCCCCTCAACATGTGCATCAAGTATTTGAAAATGTTTTGCACACGGAGGCAAGAGAAAGAATTAACTTCTTTGATTACCATTTTCTAAAAGATATCAACATCACTTCCCAAATCGAATCAAGTAGATAAAGTATTTTGGGGAAGGATGAGATTTTCATGATTTTGCTCCCCCTCAATATGTGCTTCTAGGTTTGAAAGGAGTTTTACACATACTAGAGGGAACCTGCACATTGAGATAAATGATCACGTTTCAAATTATAGATGCTCCCCCTCAACATGTGCATTGAAAAATTTGAAATCGTTTGTCACATGCGGGGAGGACATCATGTACATTCTTATAAAACCATTTACCGAATTATCAGTTTAAATCCAATTTAAATCACATATTCTCCCCCGATCACAATTATTAAATCATTTGAGATTTGTGATCTCTTATAGATTTAAATTGATTTTGAAAGCTTTTAAGGAGAATTGTGACTTGATTATGAAAGCGTTTTAACTGCTAAGGATCGGATTTTAAGACTTTAAACTCCATTGATAAAACATGCATGTACATCATTTGAAAACAATTTAATGTCAAATAACTTTTTAATTTAATTGAAATCATTCTCCCCCTCACTCAATGACATAGGTTGTTGATTGAGAGATGAAGATTTTGACAACTAAGTCCTGATGATTATCAAAAATAGAGACCGAGTTATTTTTCAAAGCATTTAGTTTTCAGCAGATAAATGTTTATAGAATCAGAGCATGGAATTTGAAAACATGGTAAAACATGGCTCTGTTCTTTCTTTTAAAACCGGGTTATTGCCTGAAAATGACAATAAACCATTGTTTCTCTTTCTCCCAAAAATATTTTTTGATTTTTTGATTTTTTTTTTTTTTTTTTTTTTTTTTTTAAATTCGAACAACATCTAAAGTCCCGTGTCATTCTTTGAATGACAGCACAAAGACCGTAGATATAATCGAACTGAGAAAAACATGACAAATTGACAATATTTTTTGAAGATTTTTCGATTTTTTTCAGATTTTTATGGATTTTTGAAAGTTTTATATTTTTCTATTTGGTTTTATAGGGTTTTATAATTTTGTATTTTGCTTTTTGGATAAATATATACAAAGATATAGATGAAGGAAAGACCTTTACTCCTCGTCTTCCTCCTGAAGACGTTTGAGTGTTTCTGGTTGAAGGCTTTTCAAGCCAAGTCGAGGAAGAATAAACTCAAAACGTTCTCTCGGAAGAGCTTTGGTGAAGATGTCTGCTAACTGGTATTCTGACTTAACAAAATAGAGTTCCACCACACCGTTTTCAACTTGCTCCCTGATGAAATGATGTCGGATGTCAATGTGCTTTGCTCTTGAGTGTTGTACGTTGTTGCATGAGAGAGCAATAGTACTTTTATTATCACAGTACAGAGGGATTATGTTGAATTCAAAGCCATAGTCAGATAATTGGGATCTCATCCAAAGGATTTGAGCACAACAAGATGACATGGCTATGTATTCAGCCTTTGTAGAGGAAATAGAAGTACTCATTTGCTTCTTTGAAGACCAGCTCACAAGCTTATCACCCAAAAACTGAGCACCTCCTGATGTACTTCAACGTGTATCTTGACATCCTGCTTGATCAGCATTTTCATGCCTTTGGAGCTTGATTTAAACCGTAAAGAGCTTTCTTCAGACGATAAACGAGAGTAGGATGCTCTGGATTCACAAAGCCTTCAGGTTGGCTGACGTAGACAACTTCTTTAAGATCTCCGTTCAGAAATGCCGTCTTTACATCCATCTGATAGACTACCATGTTCTTACTTGCAGCATTGGCTAAGAATATTCTGATTGCCTCGATTCGAGCCACTGGAGCAAATGATTCTTCAAAGTCTATACCCTCCTCTTGACGGTATCCTTTAGCAACTAATCGAGCCTTGTTCTTTAACACATCACCATGCTCATCAAGTTTCACTTTGAAGATCCACTTTAGAGCAGTGATCATAGTACAATCTGGAGCAGGTACTAATTCCCATACATCAAGTCGATCAAACTCATGAATTTCTTCTTGCATGGCATTGAACCAGCAGTCTTCATCCATGGCGGTTTTAACATCTTTTGGTACGATCTTAGAGAGTACGGAGTTGAAGAAGCACCATAAGGCATATGTTGCAAGTTGTTTCCGTGTGGATACAGGATGAGAGGGATTTCCAATGATGTTGTCCAATGGATGATCGTGAGTCCATTTACTGAGGTGTTCATGTGGCAGTGGTTGATGAGACAGAGTGATACCAGACATAGTTCCATGTCTTCAGGAGTAGCAAAGGGATGGTTCTGATGGAGACTCAGGAGCAAATACATTTTCAAATGGAGCATCTTCAGGAGTAGCAAAGGGATTAACTTCATTATTGATACCAGACATAGTTCCATGATGTACCCTCGAAGTTTGATGATTTGTTGATGAGACAGAGTGATCAGCAGTAGGCGCTTCTTGACTTAATGATATTGAGATTGAAGGATTGACGTCATTCACAGGAATATGAGCAGCCTCTGAAGTAGGAATTGTCAGTTCATTAGCACTTGGCTCACAATGTTCATCAAACATGGGATCAAACAATTTCTTTAAATCATCTTCAGATGGAGGTACATATGGAGTTTCTGAAGAAGAATTTGGTATAAGGGATGAACTAATGGGACTGTCTTGAAGTGCGGGTCCTGAACTGGAGTGTCCAGGAGCCATAGGACCACTGCGATAGAAACTCTCTCTGACTATCTTTATCAACCCATATGTAGACAATTTGAAGTGACCACTGATAAAGAAAACCTGATATACCAAACTTGAAACTGAAGAAGAATTCCATGCATTTGCATCTTAAGCTCGCCTTTGTGAATTTTAACTTCAATCTCAAATAAGTGATAATTGATTAACTCTGAAGTAATCAGCTTGTGTCAAATGCCCAACACGTGAATAGACGTACAACCGGATGTACATCGATCCACTGAATGAACCGGAACAAATGATTTCTCGACATTAATGCATTCTTCCTAAAGGTATACATGTAGAGACTGATCTGGAAGATTCACCACAAATGTCTTCGAGCGAATGAGGTAGTCATTTTCCTTAATGTTCATGTGGTTGATTTATAGCGTGCACAATGAGAGGAACAATAATCCGTAAAGATTTGGCAAAGGAATACCAAAGAGCGGATCATTATTCAATAATGCAACTTACAATATCATGATAGTCATTATGAACGCCTTGTGAAATAACTGGAGATAAGGTTTCTTGAGAATTCCAAGAAGTACTTCTTAGATGGTGAACCAGTTGAGTCAATAGTACGGAGCATGAGCTTCAGAAGCTGGATGATCAACATTCGTCGAAGGTTGAAGGTACTCATCAAACATATCTTTGAAAAACAATGAATCCCAAACATTGATTCCTAATTATCCTTAGTAAGTGAAGCATTAGGCGTTGGAGGAGAGTCATCAAAAATCAAAACAATGAATCCCAGTTATCCTTAGTATATTCACTCATAATCAAAAGGAATATACACTCATCATCATCAAAAATAAAGTCGTATAACCATTATTCAAACATCCATCATCATGTAGTATATTCACTCTTCTCCCCCTCAAAAATTGCATCCGAAGTTGCCATTTTTGATTTAGCAAGTGAATAAGAGTATACACCAATGAACATAGATCCACTTGATGATTGAATGAGCGTGGAAAAACATGAAGCTTGTTGATGAAGAATGTAGATGAGTATGGCCATTCATGAGAGAATTTCTCTTTAGCTGAAGATAAAGCGCACAGAAGAGCGTACACTTTTCTTTTCTTTGAAGAACGGGGCCTGAAGTGTTATCTGCAGACGCCATAATGATGAAGTACGAGGCCTGAACTGATGTGAACAGACGTCATTGTTTAGAGCCC
This sequence comes from Chrysanthemum makinoi, assembly GCA_910596185.1. Lineage (NCBI taxonomy): Eukaryota > Viridiplantae > Streptophyta > Magnoliopsida > Asterales > Asteraceae > Chrysanthemum > Chrysanthemum makinoi. The sequence goes on along the minus strand of OU343222.1, from coordinate 310,119,082 downwards.
AGTCATATGTTTAGAGCCGCCCGAATCCAAATACCAAGGGACGATTTGTACGACCTGCTTTGGACAACAGACGAAGACAGAGAATTGGAAACATTGGATCCCCACGTGCTCATGGGGTCCTTTTGGTTAGCACAAACAATCTTTGAATCAGCAGAAACCCTAGGTGCAATGTCATTGTCACTAGGAGCTAAACTAGTAGAAGCATCAGACTTAGTCGAGGGACATTTTGTGCTTAATGGGATTGTTCTACCAGTTGGCTTCCAAACCTTAACAGGCACTACTCTAGGCATAGTGGATCTAGTTAAGGGGCAAGGTTTGCCATTCGTGAATATTCGACCTGTTGGCTTCCACTGAAATCCTACATTGGTAAAAACCTTCTCTGTAGGTTTCCAGGATTGCTTAATCTGTTTCGCTCTCCAAACTTTCTTAACTGGGTTATGAATCTTAGACCTCAGAAATAACACATCACATTTATCATGATTACCAGAAATTAAACATTTTTTGCATGTTTTGTAGACAGCATAAGGCCTCGAATTAATTTTAGTAAGCTTAGAGCTAATACTAGAACTAACACGATTCTTTTTGTTCAAATCAAACTTCTTGTCCCTATGGCGTTCTTTCACTTCCTTATCATGAACACTTTTAGTTTGCGTAATCCTATCCTTCTTTGCATAGCTTCTAGGTTTTGACCCGCTAACTTTAGTGTCAATCTTAACATCTGTAGAAGTAACGATGGGAACATTACATGGCTTCACTACTTTCTGCATTCCTGGTCTAGAAGTGCTGGGATCTGAAATTCTAGGAGGCACATCACAGGTTGCTTGCTTGAATTTAGATATGGAACAAGACATATCAAGGGTCACATGCTTGGCTTTAGGCATAGAACGGATTTCCTGTTTGGCACTAGGCATAGAACAAGGCTTCACAGCTTTGCCTTTTTCACCTAAGGGTTTTGGACATGTTGCAATTACACATTCAAGCAGCTCTTGAGATCGTTTGGCCTGGAGGCAAGCAAACCTAATTTCACTATCAAGAGGTTTGTTAATGAAATCCTCTTCGACAATCTCACGGAGACATTCTAGACTATCCTTAAGGTGAGCACAGTAGTCATGAAAAGCATGTTCATTATTCCTAAGATGAGGAGGAATATATTTAACTGTCACAGTGTATTTGCAATCTAAGGGTGATTTTGAGACAACATTCTTATTGAAAACAAGTGGCAGTTTCCCATTTCCCTGACTTCTCAGATTCTCAATTTCCTTTTGTAAAGACGTTATTTTTTCGTTGTTTTGGTCACGGGTGACGTTTAATGAATCATATAACTCTTTAAAATGTCGTTTAACTTTTTCATTTTCTTCTAGAAAACTCTCGTTTTCCTTTTGTAAGGCATCAACTAATTTTTGAAGATGAAAAGTTTGAGAATTCTGAGAATCTAAAGGAGGAGGGATTTGGGAGCCTGTCATATTGTTCGTTTGACCCTTTAATTGAGAGATTTGGGCTTTCAACTTTCTGATCGTGTTGCACTGAGCTTGAATCTGTTCATCACGTTTGTTAATTTGAAAAACTGCATCAAACTCTGGAGCATCTGACAATGTCTTGATATTTGAAGTTTTAACATTTTCTTTAAGATGTTGATATTTTAGTTGTAAATTAAAATGCTCAACTTCCAGTTTAGAAAAATGTTTAACCAAATTGTCGTGATCATCCAGTTCAATTTTCTCGTTGAGTTTAGAATTAGTTTTTTCAAGCTCAATGACACGATCATGGGAGACTTTCAGGGCCACAGATAGTTCATGAAATTTGGAAGCATTAATAGAGCAATTTGAAGCAGTGAAAAAGATATCTTGAGCAACACATTCAGTAATAAGAGTCTCATTTAATGTATGCAAGTTCTTCCTCTCAATCTCATTATATTTTAGTGCACGCTCATAATCACTAACTTCAACTACCATTGCATCAAATTCCTTTTCCATTCCCTTGATATCAGTTTCTATCCCTTTTTAAGACTCTCAAAGTGATCTTTCAGAAGTTTAAAGAAAGGCATGACCTCAGTTAAATAACATTCTTTCATTTGCTCAAAACCCCTTTCTCCTTCCGTTATACCAGTGGGTGTGATCCTTTTCTTGCAAGTTTTCTCAAAATCAACAAATAGTTGAAATATAACATATTGGCTAATTAAGGTCTTGCTTTTAGTGGCAATTTTTCTAGGAACAAGATGCATTGGTGTATTAGGAGGATACACATTAGCTCTAGGCATTTTCCATAGGGGAGGGTTTGTTTCAACAATATTATCAGCTTTCTGCTTATCTAAATCTTTTTTCCAGAAAACTTGTTCGGGAGTCAACAATGTCTGAGGCTTAAACATGTTCAAGGAAATCCAGTTTTCCTTTTTGTAGTCATGGGGAGTGATAATTATTTTTTTTTCTTTGCATTTAGGATCATCTAATTTTTTGTTCATCCTTTCCCTAGTGACTTCATCTGATTTCTTATCCTCCTCAGTGCACTCAACACAACTAGGTTTCTGTCTAGGTTTAAGAATCTCATTGCCATCATAGATCACACTTTGAGCTGCTTTTGCTATCTTTCTGTACTCAGGGTTGGGTTTATCTATAATGGGAACACTATGCTTATCGCTTAAGACTCTATGTTTAGTGACCATGTGAGCAGTCTGAATGGTGTTTCCTTGTATGTAAAACTTGTTTTCAAGTTTGTTTTTCAAAGTTTTCAGATTAGAAAAATCTCTCAAGAGTTTTGATTCCTTTGCATTAAATTCTTGCTTAAGCATTTTCACATTTTCTTGAAGTTCTAGTTTTTGCTTAGCTGTTTTAGAAAGTTTTTCTTGCAAGGAATTTAATTCTTGTTTCAATACTTCTTCTCTAAAATTACTTTTTCTAATGACTGTACGCACTTGGTCATCCATTTCCTGCTCACGAGTGGTCAACTCAAATTTAGCACGTTGTTCATAAATAGCAACACGTTCTTTATAGGCATTTAGTTTAGAAATTACAGAATCATCAGGGGCAGATGCAGTGTATTCATCAAAAACATAGTCATTGTTGACTGCAGAAGATGCATCACTTGGTACACCTTCACTTTCACTTTGTTTCACGTATTGATCATATGGGATAATATCGATATTACCCATATTTTCAACATTTGATTCAATAGTTTCAGTTGAATGTACTTTGTCATGCATCTTTTGCACATCAGCATTATCGTATAGTTTTAATACCTCTGAGATGAGTTTGTCTCGGGATGGGCCAGCTAGTGGTGAAGAAGAGACCTTGGGAGAGACCATTGGAGAAATGCTAGCCATAAAAATTGTGTGTGCCGTAGGTCCATCATCCACATCAGAGTCGTATGCATCACAATCAGCGACTTGAAAGGCATTCTGATGATTGTGACCTATTTCCTGAATAGGCTGCTCATCCACATCTGCATCATAGGTCTTGGCATTGCCCTCAGCTAGAAACAGAAATTCCTCTTCATCCAAAGTAGCACCATTGTCCTGAGCTTGTACCAGCAGCATCTTATCTCTGAAGTAATCAGCATTCTGTGGACGCTTTGGAGATGTACAGTTCCTTGCAATGTGTCCCTCACCACCACAGTTATAACATTTGATTGGCTTAGCTTGACCTTGGTTACCATTCCTTCCTCGATTCTGGTTGCCAACATAACCTCTACCAGCTCCACCTCTTCCCTGATCATACTGTCTTTCCTGAACTGGTTGCACCACGATCCTTCCATCTTTAAGAGTGGCTTGATTGTGTGGGTTAGATGCTGTTCTGAGGTTGTTGTTGGTTTGTGGGAGAGAATTCATGTTTTGACTAATCAGAAGAGCTAGTTGATTAATGAAGTTACCCACGTGTGGATCAGCATCAGCTTGTTTGAACATAGGATCAGGAATGAGTTTGTGATTACCATTACCCAAGGGTATGACTTGTGATGCTTTGGTTGTGATTTCGATGTTTGAGTAGAAGGCAGTTGATTCATTAGACGAGCTTGTCTCTCCTTGGTTGGTTTTGAACTGATTGAGAATCAAATTTTCAAACATAGCATGTCTCTCATTCTGAAGGAGGAAGGCATAGAGTTGCTCATAGTTTGTATTCTTCAATCCTTTAGTGAGCTTCACAGCGGTGACAAACTTGTGCCATTCGGGATTCATGTTGTTCACAAATTTTGAGTTCAGCTGAATGTTAGGCATAGTCATTCTGATGTTCCTCATGTCATTCACTAACTTATGAAATCTCACATAGTACTCATAGACACTCTCATCTGGTTTCATCTTGAAGTGTTCAAATTCGTCATAGAGTTGGGATTCTCTGTCTTCCATAGTTAATTCTGAACCTGAGAGAAGCATCTTAACATTATCCCATACTGCCTTTGCATCAGTGTTGTGATTAATCAGCTTGTAGATGTCTTTAGGAAGACCTTGAAGAACAATGTTTGAAGCCCTGATATCTGCATCGAATCTCTTTTTCTCCTTATCCTCAAGCTCATCATACATTTTAGGTCTGTCCATTCCGTAAACAGGAGTACCATCTTCATTAGTATCAAGTATGTCTCTAGTCGTCTCAACTCGATATGGTCCTTCATCAATGGATTTGAGAATGTTGACACCATTTTCCTTCCCAAGGCAATACAATCTGATTCGTTGAGCCCAAGAATCGTAGTCAGTTCTGTCAAGCATGGGTGGACGAGTATCTGAGCCAGCTTCTTGAACATCCTCGGCAACAGTAGAGATGACAGTAGGAACGTTGGTAGACATGTTTACAGTTTAAACGGGATTTTATAACTCTATGATTAAACCGGGAAATAGATTCTTTCACGGGATTTTACTAAATCAAGAGAAAACCGTAAACAATCACTCAAGTCGCTAGAAGATAATGCACTAAGTCGCTAGAAGATAATGCACTAAGTCGCTAGAAGATAATGCACTAAGTCGCTAACACTTAATTCGCTACACCACTAAGTCGCTAGAGTCCCAAGTCGCTAGACCAATGCAAGTCGCTAAGTAGTAACTCGCTAACCTCAAGTCGCTAGCGAAATTTTGGCAGCAATTCGCTACTCAAGTCGCTAGGAATACAAGTCGCTAAAGAGCAACTCGCTACAGACCAAGTCGCTACCACCAAGTCGCTACCCGTAGTGGAGAGTCCACTACTTGTACTGTAAATCGCTAGGTAAGTCGCTAGCTCCAAACCTGTAACTCGCTACAAAAATGTGAAGCAAGTCGCTACGAAGAAACTTTTCCGTGGCTCAAGTCGCTAGCATGAAAAACACATAAACACCACTTTTCAATCCAAAAACAACCCAACCACTATGATTCAAACCTTCTAGATCAAAACCTAAACACTTGTGATGATTCTAAACACAAAAGTACAACCAAAATCGAAACTTTAACACTAGAAATCAATCAAATGATGCAAAAACCACTAAACTTTTTCAAACTCAAAAACCACCTAAAAACCACTAGAAATCCAAAGATGTGCAAGATATGATCTAACCATGGCTCTTGATACCAATTGTAAGATATAACTTTTCACATACACATCAAACCATAACACAAAGTAACAAATAGATGGAATTCTAGAGAGAGAAAGTTAGAGGTTTAGGGAACTTAGTGAGAGAAAGTGAAAGATATTATTATGAGCTCCAACTCTCTACCTTGGGAGGTAGAGAGTATTTATAGTCTTACATAAATCGCCACACAACGGGCTGTGGATCAGGCATACAGTGGGTAAAGACCCGTCCGTCCTCCACGGTGTTACTTAACTAAATACTACTTAACTAAATATTACTATGACTACGAGCTTTCTAATGATTACATATACTTGAGGTGACCGACTCTTTAATACCGAGAATTTCTAATTCCTAACAATTTCTTTGATAATCTGATTTTTTATAGGGAAAATGACGCAAATAGACCGCGCGCCTTGAGGCTTATCACTTTCCGGAACACTTTTATTTTTAATTTGAAAATGGACCGAGGGCAACCGCTGTCATTGGGCAACTCATTGAAATTGTGACAAGTGTCCCGTATGTGTAAGGTATTGTTTTTTGGGCAACTAAAAAGCGCTGGGCAACCGTATTTTTTAAAAAGGGTTTTTTGGTCATTTTACATAATACTTGTCAAGTACATATATTTTTTACATAGACAGTTTATTCTATAAACTGTCTTCCTAATAAAGAATTTTCATAAGACTGCTTCTTCTATTTTTCACAAACACACACACGACAAAAAAAATCAAAATCCGATCCAAAGAAAAAAAAATCAGATCCAAAGAAAAACCAAGCTACAAACAAAAAAAAAAAACAAAATCCAAGTGCAGATTATCATCATTGTTCTTCCACTCTGTCACACCTCGAATTTAGTCACAAAAGTTGTTACTCTACAATTGGTTTTGCAGCTACGTTCGCTCGACTCTCGAGCCCTTTATCAAGGTAACCAAACTACTTCTTATTCAATAGTTTGTATATTACTATATTATTATGTTTGATTGCTAATTATATAACCAATGGATGTATTCTGTATATTGAGGCTATCTTCATGTTCTTAGGAGTTATTTAGTTACTGAAATTAGACTCATTTTGTTTGTTTAATGTTTATACCTGTCGTTACGATTACCATACAATCGATTTCGACAAAGATTTTGTCTATGATATCGAGGCCATGTGGGTGAAATTATGGTTGTGTTATTCATACCATGCTTCTGGTGTTTGAAGCTACAGTAGTTAGAATTTTTGTTTTTTATTTATATAATATTTGGCAAGTTTTGGTTATCCGAAGAATAATAGATTAAATGACCCAAAAAAGGTAATACGTCTCTCAGTTAAGTAAAAAACGGATTAAATAAGTAACTTCATTATGCGTTTAGATAATCACATTATCAAAAAAGGATAATTTGACCCCTGCAAGCATGAACATGATTGACACATCAAATATAGTTATTGCATCCTCAAAACGTATATCTGTGGGTCGAAGTTATACATTCCTGAACTGATATTTTATTAGTAGTGGAATTTGAGAAGTATCACTCTTTTTGCCACTTATAAATGCAGCTAGTGTGTAGGATCGATAAAAACAATGATTTATGTGGTTCGGGGGGTCGGGGAAGCTCAAAGAATGAATAAGACATGGTATTGTTTTTATTGATGTAAAGGGAAGATGTGTGTGTTTCTAGAGAGAAGAAGAAGAAACCACACACACTTCTTATTTTACAAAGTGAACTTCCTACCCTCCTAGTTGGGACTAGGAGGGGTATATATACTTCAACAAGCCTAACTTAGCACTATTGACTAAACTAGTCCTTGTGAATGAGTAAAAGAAGAAACTAATGCAATTCCCGTAATGACTTCACTTTAGCGAGGCTAACAATCTCTCCCCAAGTGATGTCATACGGGAGTTGCTTACAATGTTCCCTACAAGCAAAATCAAATACAAAACATAAGCGCAGCAGCTCCAAGAGTGTCTTCATAGTCTTCAAACTTCATGAATCTTCTCAGCTGCCATCTCTTTACTTGCAGAAGAACAATATGAGCAAATCTAATTAGGGATTAAATCTGACCTTTTTGCTCTCCCCTAATTAGTGCTCTCCCCCAAACTGACAACCTTTCTGATGAATTTCCAGAATTCGAAGAAGTCTTTTGATAATTAAATTAGAACCGTCTTTAGTCTTCTAACACGCAGCGGAAAATGTAGAAAAGACTGTCGACTCGACCTTCTTCAAGATTGTCCATTCGGGGGAATAAGATATCAACATCTTCATCTCACCAAATGCATTCCAGTTATCTTTCATATATCAAATCAGCCCATAATGTACACATTTCTCTCCCCTGAAGGTTACGATTTATCGGAATCAGCATATAATTGTGTACATGAAGCATTAACTGGAAGCATTCTATCATAAATCAAATCAGCCCGTGAGAAGATGTCGATGAACAATACCATTTGAAATTGTCTAACTCATCTCAACCCCCTGTATCAAAATTCAACGGCTGTCTGTAGTAACCACATGTGAAGATAACCCAATATGACGAACTTGAGAATGAAGTAAAATCTCCCAGACTGGTTACTTAAGCTTGTACTATCCTTGTGAAAAAGAACGGTGTACCCATTGTACAAAACCTCTTGACGTATCCTCAACTACGTGAGACACCGAAGTGATAGCTACTTTGTGGGTTAAGAGAGAAAGAATCACAAAAGTAACTAGATAGCAAGTCTTCATCACACTCAACATATTTGCCCAAACAAGTCATCTTCGCGGAAGGGAAGAAAGAAAGAAGACGAAATAAGTACACGCGCCCGTCAAACTATAGGTGATGATGAATATAATAAACATAAATAAAATATATAAACGCAGCGGAATCATCACCAACAACGGATCCATATTGCCATATGATCAATCAAATAAAACATAGTTAAGGTTTATACCTTTGTAGCGTGATTCCGGTAACGAGACACCAATGACCTCCACGAATGGAATCAAGAAACCAAAAGACCAATTAGGTTGGCCTTTCCCGATGTGTGAAACACACTACACGTCTAACAATCACCCTTTGATGCTAGTCTTAACCTTTGAACCAATCCTTGCACAAGACTACTCTTAGAATTATCAAGGAGAGAATAAACCAAAAACAAAAACACTATGTGTGTGTGTGTTTTTGGACGTCCAAAGAGGGGAGGGGAGGAAGAGCATTTAAGACCAAATTGTAACTTACCAATTATCATTAATTCTCATCAATTAGTATTAATGCTAATTGATGTCAAATCATAAGATACACATTAGGCCCTTAAAAGTCCAAATACTCCACTTTACCCCCTTATGTAACAAAGGTTATACATAATGTAAATACGATAAATACATTATGACAATGGTGTCCAAGTGTATATGTGTGTGACCCCATAGGCTCACATATGACTAGCCATATAATTATTTATTATGACACGAGCATACTCCAACAGCTCCCACTTGCGACGTCATAATAGATAAGTAATTATACAAGCAATGGTTAGCGTCTAGCAACACGCCAATGCCCCTAGTGATATGTGAGGTCAGTTTCTTAAACATTTCATTAAATGGTTTATATGTCATATATCCCTTTGTTTCAGATACCATGTTGAATATTAGACATGGATCAAAAGTCATTCTAATTGTTCAACTATTATGTTCTCGAACTTGATATTGAACAAGATTACCAAGTGAATTAATATTCATCTTAATCTCATTTGGGTACGGCCATACAAACATCTGTTCAAATCATCGAGGGGCCCAATAGTATCTAACTCCAAACCATGTGGAGGAACAAATCCTATTTTGACTGCACGTGTCATTCATGTGTTTCAAATTATTCCTGATAGTGGCCTTTATAACTACCTTGTTCAGGACAGCGTTTAACCATATCAAGGAATGAAACTCCACACATGCAAAACCTGCTTGCATCTCTAGTCTAAGGATAATAGACATAACCATTTTCGAGATTCACCATTTGACGCCGATCCATGCAGTGAATACTCGTAGGTTGGGTCAGTCCAATGCTCATCACCATGAACAACATGTGAGTTTGGCAAAATAGTCACCAACACACTCACAATTGCCTTAATTCGATGATACTCCCATATCGTCAACCGGCAATGGACAATTTTAGAATAAATAAATTATTCATGGATTAAACATGCAAATATAGAACACAATAGTATGAATGAATACGATAATACCAGGTATTTCAATTCATTATATAATACGACTGCTTAATGTTCCATTATCCAAATACTAAAAACAGATATGCATAAGACTACATATAGGTCAGAAAACCACTGTTCCCACCATGATCAAATTATGTTGTACAAGACAACAAATAGTCATCTGAGTAAACCTTGAGAATACTTGTTTCAAAATCCATGAAAGGTATGATGATTGTGCTTTTGTATGTGTGCATTCAAGTACAATACTAGTATTGCAACAATGCATTCCATAGGGTGTTTGAAGCTAGCAAAGCACCTAATTTAGACATTCATCTAAACAGTTTCTCAAACTGTCAAGTATTCTTCTTCTTTTAATGTATAATGCATTAGTGCTCTCAGTCGAGCACATCTAGTCAACAATGTCATCATTCATGATGATATGTTACCATGACTAGGTTTAAGCATCATTTCAGTTAAATAAGCATCAATGTATGCAAACAGAACAGAGATCCTCAAATATCCGTAAATGTTGAACATATATATTGTCCTTTGCAAGGTCCATTAGAATGTTCGTTTAACAATTATCTAATGACATTCACTTAGATATTTGTTGTTATCAACTCATCTTGCATTCGTGCAAATGATATAATTAGTCCAATGCATAATATGATATACATAATGAATCCTTTAGTTAAACTGAAGGTTTCTATTCATGCTTTCAATCTCATGAAGTAAGATTGATTATTGAGACTCTGCTCAATAATATTTCATATTGTGTCAGACTTAATAACCGCTTATGTTTATTCAAACAAACATACGTAACAAGGTTGCATGTTTTATTTTCTAAAACTCTCAAGAGAAACTTCATTCCAAACTAAGGAATAAATTCTAGCTTAGATGGAATAATGTTTCTAATACGTTATCAACATATGATATTTAAGAAAATAAATACAGTGCTCCCACTTGCTCTTAGTGTACTTCGTACTGATCTTATTTTAATCAAAATCAAATTAATGATTTTATGGTAAACTAAAGATCTCAGCTCGAAGATGCATGATCTAATCCATACTTGGATTCTTGAATCTTGTAGACATAATAAAGATTATATAGATTCATAAACCCTTTTGAATACACATCGTCCTCGCAAATGTATTCAATAAGAAAAGAGTTTTGAAATCCTATTATCATATTTCATTTACATGAAGACAAGTATGACAATTCATCATCTTTATACATTTAATATTTGCAGGTAGGAAGATTTAATCATAGTCAATATCTTGAGTATGAGTATCTCCTTTCACTACTCGTGAATTAAATGTGTGTACAAGTTTGTCCTTTTTGAGTCTTCTCATTGAGACTCATTTTTAACCTCACAGTCTAACTGATTGGTAAGTGATCAATCAAGCTTCATGAGTGATTGTCTTCCACGGACTGCATCTTATCATTCATAGTTTTGAGCCATTCATCTGATTCAAAAGCTGATAATGCAGCTCTATAGTTAGCAGGTTCACAATGACCCTCTAACTTATATGCCTTAGCATTGATATAAGACTATATCATTCAGGTGCAAGAAGTATCCTTTCGAATCTATGAATGAGAGATATCATACTATGGTTTAACATATGCATGTTCAACCTTAGTGTGACATCAGCAAGTGTACATAGAAGGTTGTGTATATTAGTTCTTGAACAACTTCAAGATCTAAAGGTGCTCCCACTTGCTTTGTACATAGAGACTAATCTCTAGATACACAGCATCTTGAGAAATAATAAATTGTTTTCAGTTGGGACATCCAAAATACATTAGTAGTTCTTGACTCCAGTTTGTTAATTACTTACTTTAAGGTATTTAACAAATTAAGAACTTCAATCAAGACATAATGGAATTCATCCCATTTCATAACACAATGGCGTCTTAAATACCTTCCAGATTGGAACCATATTGAGTGTACCCATGGCACATTCAATTTTCTAACCTTAATAGCTTTGGAGGTAAGATAGTTTAAGTCATCAAAGATCAAACAATATCAATAGAGCTTGATTTTCCATGATGGACATACCATAATGATGTGGTATTCCATGAGGATTGATGTTGTGAGACTATCCCACAACTCATTAGATGAACTTATACTCTTTGGCTTACGTATCTGCCAACCAAGTTAAACCAGATGGCATCAACAGTGTTTTCAGCCCATTGCATACTTAATTTATAAGTTTTTGACCAAGTCAATAACTTCATGTGCATGTTTTGACTAGAAAACATAAACATTTAATATTTTACTATACGTCATACGTCATTTACAATTTAATGACTTCATGTACATGTATTTAACAAGAATACATAACAAGTTAACGTCTTACTTTACGTTATAAGTCTTTCAACAATTAACAGACTTGATGTTTAAGTCTTTACAAGAGACCTAAACATATTCAAGTAAAGCAATTTAGAGTGCCGGCTCTTGGCCTCAATAGTAATTCCAAGTTAATTTCATACTTCAAGATTATGAATTTACAATAATACATAATCATATTTACTGAACAATTCGGTGAATATGTTGAAGTAGCTTTTCATATTATCTTGACATTTGTTCTAATTAGGGCAACTTACATTTTATGTGTAGAAGTCCTAGTAGAATATTAGTTTTCTTACCTTGCAGTCAAGAAAAACTATTTGTTATATGTTGTACCTTGCACACAATGAAGATTTCTCCCACTTGTGCACGGCACAACATCATGCGAAATATGATAGTGTCACAGATATGATTTTATACAAAATAAAAATATAGATATGTAGAACTTTATTGTTTTAATAATGAATCATGCATAACAATTTATTGATAACATTTCAGGAAGCAACATCAGGAACGCGACAAGTTATCTAATAAAATTAATGCAATGGTTCTTATATAAACTATGATGCTTCACGTGTGGAAAGTAATGTATTATTTCAAGACAATCAAGAAATAATATGGGCAGCCTGCAAGGTAATAAAGATTACGGCTCCCACTGGATTAGACAACATTACATGTGTTTCATCACCAGAATTAAAGTCACATAGCTCCCATTGGATTATACAACATTATAAATGTTATGTCACCAGTGGAGACTGAGTGTCGATTGGATACTTTCCTTCTTTCTTTGAACATCTACACATTATTGCTAATGTGAGTCACTTGGACTAGTAAACATGTACTTAGATATTCAATGAAGTGCATCAAGTTCTAACATATAGATGACGGGCTAGCCATCATTGATATTTTAACTTGAAAATAGTCATGCAATTCCTCCATAAGGTCTATTTTACCACAAGGGTGTATAGTACCTTATTAGGTTTATTGGGTTAAGATAATTGCTAGGTAATCATGCTAGTAATTGTCTTTACCATTTTGCGGTTTATTGATATTTCCATCTTCTAATTATTAAAACTCATATTATTTTGGTAGCTATAGAAAACGTGTTCTCTAGTTATCCAAATATCTTATCTTACTTCAATGTTTCAGAACCGGAACTAGGGTTATAAAACAAACTTGAAAGAATAAGATGTGCAACCATACTTAACCGTTTTGACTTTTGCAAGACATCACGATTTCTAGAGTAGGTGTTCTTTGAGTTTGATTAGATTTAGGACAATTCAAATATTCCTATTATGCCATTTCCTCATAAAGAAAACAGATAGGAACAAGTCTCTTTCTTACAAGAAAGAAGTACTTAGTTTGTCTTTTTAACAAGAAAAGAACAAACTTTTGTTTACGGATGTGATGCATTATATCATTAATATGAATTTACAAAGTTCAATTTTTAGCATTTTCGATAATTATCCTTTTACAAATTAATTACCCCATGTTTAAAACAATTAATTTACGAAAAAAAGGCTAAGATCCACATTGTGCTTCTACTATCACATCAGTTGATCTGCTAGCAATAGTAGATTCAATTGGTAGGCGACGATCACCAATTGCATTACATGTGCAACTCTTAGATCCTTATGGGACTCATGGCACTAGTGAACAAGCATCTAGTGTCAAGTAGGCATGTTTAGTCCCATCCTTGCCTCGGGTCAAGGTTTCACCGCTTAACTCGATTAAGTCATCCAATTTGAGAACGTGCGAAAATATATCTAGGTCCCACGCATAGACAATAATCACCTTGGGTTACAATTCAACCTAGGTCTCACGCATAGGCAAAAAGTAATTGCAAGTGTTCTCAAGCGATTGGACGGCATGACTTAAATTTGTGACGGGTAAAATATTTTGATTTGAATCAAAAAAGGTGTACGAAGAAGCATGCATTCATTCTTCGTAGCACAAGTTAAAAACTTTTCTTAACTTAAGTCTAATCATTGTTTTAATTTATGTGTGTCAAGTTGTCCATTTTCAAGTCTAATATAGAACCTAAGTGGATTATAATAGAGATTGGACAATACATAAATCGAATAACATACATAACAAGTTAAGTGTTATTTTTAAAACAATGATTTTAAGTTAAATCCGTATTTAAACTTAGTTAAACTAAATCATAATATTTAGTTTTAAAAAATGGTTTGTGTTGCGTTTTAAGTTTTAGAAAACAATTTGCAAGTTATATACATTCACAACATACATAATAAGCAAACAACCAACACACAACCACAATATGCAAAGCCTCAACCGATGAAAGAACCTATGCTTGGTCTCGTGAGCCATCACGAGAACCAAGAGTCAACTAGGGACATAAACCACAACCACACGGAGGACTCCCACTTGCTCCAAGACCAAGCTAGGACAAGTAGAAGCCCATTATGCACATGAAAAGTGAATCTGCCAGCCCAGAATTTCTGCATTCGGAGGCCCAAATGGCCTAGAAGGAGTCATCCCCGAGCTTAGCACCAAACTACAAAGTTGTGGGCCCATGAGTTGTCTACCTGCAAAAAAAATTTGGTTAAAAAATACGCTACCAATCACCAGGAAACGCCGTTTTACTGCAGCTTGTTCGAGCAGCCATTTTGCGTCTTTATGTCTTTTATGCTTCACCATTCCATTCCAAGAATCGGTTACAATATATAGAATGTAAAATACATCTAATCTACTATCTATGTATTGTAAAATGCCCAAACAATGGCAAAAACCAAATTAAAACTCATACATAAAGGCCGAAACAATGGCAAACCCCAAATAACAAGAAATAAACGACAATCACAATCATTCATAGCACAAGTGGTCTAGGTTTTCATCGGCTTTGCATATACACATAATAATACCATAAAATTATGAACATAACAAGGTGTTGGCTAATCCCATGAGCAAACATGCATGTATTTGCCATGGGAACAATTTAAATGACATGAAATAAAAGTATTAGCCAACGAATCGAAGAAATAATCAACAAGAATAAAAACCCCGATTGGTACGCGAGTAAAATGGATTTAGGTTCTCAAACCTACTGAAATTAGACCTTCTAAAAATCATTTTACCACAGAAAATTAAGCCTTAGGGGCTGTTTTGAAATCGTTTCAAGAATCGATTAAAACAACGCTATTAAAGCCATTTTAAGCGTACCGAATACATTGTTTAATTAATGTATGCGAAACCAATGGCCATAGGACCAAAAATCACAGATATTTATATTACTAATAATATTCCTAATCCATGAAAAATAGAGCCCTCGGGGCTGTTTTGAAAGTGGTTGCATAAAACACTTAAAAACACGCGTTTTTGACCATTTTTTTTTCGCATACCCGATAATCATATGGCACATATGATGGCTCTGAAACCACTATAGGTGATGATGAATATAATAAACATAAATAAAATATATAAACGCAGCGGAATCATCACCAACAACGGATCCATATTGCCATATGATCAATCAAATAAAACATAGTTAAGGTTTATACCTTTGTAGCGTGATTCCGGTAACGACGAAACCAAAAGACCAATTAGGTTGGCCTTTCCCGATGTGTGAAACACACTACACGTCTAACAATCACCCTTTGATGCTAGTCTTAACCTTTGAACCAATCCTTGCACAAGACTACTCTTAGAATTATCAAGGAGAGAATAAACCAAAAACAAAAACACTATGTGTGTGTGTGTTTTTGGACGTCCAAAGAGGGGAGGGGAGGAAGAGCATTTAAGACCAAATTGTAACTTACCAATTATCATTAATTCTCATCAATTAGTATTAATGCTAATTGATGTCAAATCATAAGATACACATTAGGCCCTTAAAAGTCCAAATACTCCACTTTACCCCCTTATGTAACAAAGGTTATACATAATGTAAATACGATAAATACATTATGACAATGGTGTCTAAGTGTATATGTGTGTGACCCCATAGGCTCACATATGACTAGCCATATCATTATTTATTATGACACGAGCATACTCCAACACAAACTTCACTTCACACCCAAATAAATAATAATGAGTCATCTCCGTGGTCGCGCTTCAAATTCATCGAAACCTTTAGCCGTGAACATGTATCCTCGTGAAAATTTGCGTGAACCAAAATACCACTCCAATCCGATCCAAGACATAAAGTTCAATCCAAACAATGTGATATAACTTGTTAGCTTGTTGTCCAAATAATAATAGTTTCAGATCAAGTAAGAGAGTTTTAAAATTTCAGCCCAACACCAGCCCAAACACTTAGCAATCCAAACGGTTTATCATATTCGGATCTAGCCCATTAACATCAACCCTTTGATATAACCGGTATAAAGCTTATACCCTAATATTTCTCTTCAGTTTAACCCTAACACAAATAAACATATCCGCCTCTCTCCTCTCAATTATACGTTCCACCAAACACTCAGTACTAAACTCAGATCTACTCTTAACAAATAATCAGATCTTATCTCAACTTATCACCAAATCTCATCTCAAATCACTTGTTTCATCTATCAAAACCGAACACCACAAATACGAACAAAACCATTCCGTTACCTATTTCTTCACTCGTTGCTTAATCTGGATCAAGACCACGTCAAGGTCCTTTGAAGGGTCTAAGGTAGGTTCCTTCATGGTTTTTCGTTTTGTTTGTGAATGAGCGAACCAAGAAAATGGGTATAACATAATTGTTATAATCCTTATCTTTGTGTTCGGATAATTAATGAAGCTATGCTTCAATATTTCAGATCAGTGATGTTTTTTTCCGTGTGAACCAATCATTGGTTTTGATATTTCAATTAATACACACGAGTTAAATCTGAGATTTATTTTAATTTCATTTTGGTCCGAGTATTTTAGATTTGGAGATGGGATTTAGGTGTGATTTGTTGGAGTTGGTTATAGGGTCGGATCTGTTAAATTGTTTGAGGACTGATGATGTTTTGAGACTGAAGTCAATTGTGAGTTGGTCGTGGTCGAGGTCTAGTCTACGCGTAACTTTTCCTTTCATTACCTTATGCGTAAAAATATCAGCTACGCGTAACTTTTGGTCGGACCTTATGCGTAAACTGCTTGGTCTTACGCGTAAGCCAGTTGCATATGCGTAAACCCAGGTCAGGTTTATGCGTAAGCAAGGGCTTATGCGTAAAGACTTACGCGTAACAATTCCTACGCGTAACTTCACAGCTACGCGTAATATTCCTGAAGATTCTCCTTATGCGTAGAAAAAGGGTTTTGACCCTTTGACTTTTTCCGGCGAGTTTTTCCGACCAAAAAATTCCGACCAGTCTTCATAAAAAAAACCCAGAAACATCAAAAACTGCTTCTTTTTGACCATTTAACCATGAGAAGATGACCAGATGACCACAAAAATTGTCACGAGTTTGGTACAAAAAAAGTCACAAAATAATGTTATCAAGAAACTGAATCTTGAACCAGAAACAGAAACTGAAAACTGCACATAAAAGGTGTTGACTTTTTTTTTTGACCAAGATGATACAATATTCGTAATAAACTGTTAAACCTCAAAAGTTGGAAAAAACTTTCCGGCACATAAAAATTGGTTAAAAACAGTTTAAACAAACATACGAAACCACACAAATCTATAAAAACAACAACCTGGCTCGTTATACCAATTGTAGGATCGATAAAAACAATGATTTATGTGGTTCGGGGGGTCGGGGAAGCTCAAAGAATGAATAAGACATGGTATTGTTTTTATTGATGTAAAGGGAAGATGTGTGTGTTTCTAGAGAGAAGAAGAAGAAACCACACACACTTCTTATTTTACAAAGTGAACTTCCTACCCTCCTAGTTGGGACTAGGAGGGGTATATATACTTCAACAAGCCTAACTTAGCACTATTGACTAAACTAGTCCTTGTGAATGAGTAAAAGAAGAAACTAATTCAATTCCCGTAATGACTTCACTTTAGCGAGGCTAACATAGTGGTTTATTATGACTGTATGTTATGAAATGGCATGCACTTAATAAGCAAACTGATTTACTTATCTGGGTCTAATTAGTCGATTTCCATGTTTTCCATGCCACTGGTTTTCATTTGTGTAAATTTACCTTCGTGTTTAGGTGTTAGCTGTCCTGACGTTCTTTGAGACATTCTTTATGGGAGTATCACTCGTCTTTAAGCTCCTCTATGTGTGGAGCAGGGAATTTCCAAATGCAAACATCAACATTTATGGTCTTGTGCAACATAAGGTACACCTTTCTCTTACAATCCCTGTGTTTTCGTCTTTCTTTGTATCTTGAACTAGATAAATCTATCCTTCTGTAATTAGCTACATTATGTGCCTTTTGAATTGTTCAACCATTTGACCCGTTGGGTTAGCTTTTTTTTTTAATATGTCCCGTTAGAGATAAAACAGCTACCTTCGCCTCCAATATGCGAACTAATTGATCGTCATATCTGTTTATTTGGTTCTGAATATAACACACCCTAAGATATGCTTCCGTTTTAAGCAGGTTATATGTTATTTAATGAATACAGGTTACATGTTCAGTTGTTGTTGAATTCTTAAATACTAAAATGATATATTATAATTGCAAAGGAATAAGGAAAATTGTGTCACTTCTATGGATCTTTTAAAAGATATGCAGTTAGTCATTAGGTTATAACTTTAGAAAATGATATGTTTACCTGCACCTTATTGGTTGTATCCATTCTGCAGGTTAGGATACTGCATAAACCAGCTGATAACAAGATGAAAATGTCTAATAACCTTGTTCATGTTGATTTGGACGATAACCAGGTATAGCTCATGGACCATAAACATAAATGTAATGTGTCGTTAGAGCATTTCTTTCTGTGACACACCATTTTGAATAAATCTTTTAACAAATAGGAAATGTAAGTAGCCAAAAGACTTCTTTTAATGCATAGAACTTTATTATTTGATGATTTAGACAATTTTATAATTTTGTTTTCTTGTAATGACCACATCTATTATTTCTTAAATTAATATAAATAGACAAAAAATGTTAGCCGATCAACCCAACCAGTTTTGACCCACACTACAAAACAGCCCCTCTCAGCCAAAATGCGTCTTGAATCTTGATCTGGCATAATCTGCCAACCTGCCCATCCCTCCACCTCAAGCATTTTTAGATTACCTATTGTTGCATTTGACTTTTCTATTTCTAATTCATCAAGTTGCCTTTTCTCGCAGGTTGAAATGTCCTCCTTGCCGGCACTTCCTAAGCAAAGAGAACTTATGACCAGAGTAGGGCCACTTCATGCTAGATTATCAAGTGACAAAACTTCAGCTAAAAAGCATCCAGTATACAGGTGTAACAAATGGCAGGTATTTTATTCTTTTTACCGTATTTCATTTTGCTCCATTTTTTTGTACCTTCCTCATTAAAGATATATCATACCCTACACAAACAATTGATGCCCATCACCATCATAATTATGATGATAACCTAATTCGTTTTTAGCAAACTGCAATCCAGATTTAGTCTTTGTATCTCTAATGGGACAAAAGTTTAGCTAAAGAGTAAACAGGTCAAAAATCATCTGTAGTGTTTTGTTTTTGCATACAACCACACATCTTTACTAAAAGAATTCATATAACAACTATCTTATTTCCATCTTCAAATATGTGGAAATAACTTGTTACTTTGACAGATTGATGATGCGACACAATTTTTAGCTGCCATGAGGCAGCATTTGGAGTCGCTTTGTTCAAACTTGTCTAACCATACAATCACCAATGTACAAAATAATGACAGGGTAAGATGACTTATTTTTTAATCTGTCATTTAAAACTTACCCATTAATGACTGTCCTACTTACTAGTTTTTCTTCCCAGGTTTCTATACTTCTCAAGGAGAGCTATATTGATTCCTTCTCCTATAGAGACCGACCATTTGTCAGGGTACCATCTTTATTATTTTCTCTCTAAGTTCTGCATTCATTAGATTTGTCGATGGCAATTCATTTATTTACAAATGGGTTGCTTTGGGTTGTGTTGTATGGCAAAGGGGGAATGAGTCGAAAGTTGAACCAAAGTCTATTTCTAAGGGGTTTTAGGGATTTCTTATTTAAAAGGGCTTACTGCTTTTAAACAAGTAGGTACCAACCTGCCTATTTTCATGCGAGATAAAGCATATAAGCAGTTTTATCCAGACACTCAGAACTGCGTATCTGCCTAAAATAAGTAGATAGGCACTCATAAAATCAACCCTAAACAAAATGTCTACAACTTCCTAAACGTTGTATGCAACGATTTTGGATTATTACCGGTAATATTGATGTGATGATGATTAATGCATTGTTATTGATATACTTACTTTATTGTAAAAATGGGCAAGGAAGTTTTTTGGGTCAACCCGGCCCAGTTCAACCTGAATATGTTTTTCATTACCCTATGCGCCTGACTAGTCTATCTTTGCCACTTCAACTAAAACTTTGTGTCATTGCCATGAAACTGCTACGACGCTGTTGTTTTCTCTTTGCTATATTCTGTAGAAACCGTCAAACTGAGATGCGAAAACAGATCATAACATGTTTGTTTTTTTGCTTTTACAGGAATTTGTAGATACACAAATGTTCACAGTTCTATCAGACACTCGACTCTCTAGACCAGACTGTTAACATGAAAAAAAGAAAAACTACGAGTCCAGTTGGTTGCTTGGATTCAATTTCTGAAGACCTTCAAATGCCAAATTTCTAGTGTGATAGTGTGACTATCATGTCATATTTCACATGAGCTATATGTAACTTCGTCTTTTTGTAATATGATACGGATGCCGCCATCCCTGCATTTTAAGTGGAATAGATATAAGATCGTCGTACATGGTCTATTCAAATTTAGCAGTTAGAATGGGTATTTAAACAGTTGGAAATTTATTGGTATGAAACCTTAGAAAGTTGGATATTAACCTCTCTGCAAGTTCGTAAGTGGTAAGCTAATATTTTAGCAGGGATTAAATCGTACTTTTCAAAGTGTCCCGTTTTAGTACGTGTACTTTTTTTAAGTTGAAGAATAGCAATGTACTTTTTCAAAGTGTCCTGTTTTGGTATGTGTACACATTGCTATTCTACGACTTAAACAAAGTTAAAAGAAAGTACACGTATCAAATTGGAACACACTGAAAAAGTACATTGCTATTTTACAACTTAAAAAAAGTATACGTACCAAAACGGAACACTTTGAAATGTACATTACTATATTACTACTTAATCCCTATTTTTTAGCACTTGCGATCATGATTTTGTGAATTTTGCTGGTTTTTTAGATCTACTAGTGAAAATACTTTCATGACTGTCCATTTGTTGAATCTGTTTTAAGAAGTTCATTTGAACCCACAACCTAATTTTCCAGTGACTGTTTACGCGGGCATGGTAGGAACTAGGAAGATTCTTAACATAAGATTGTCGAGCCCAGTGGTGTCTATCAAGACAGCTAGACTAAACCAAAGTAGGTCCTGATCACAAACTTGGTTCGGTAAATTCTTTTGACTTCAAAATTTAAAAAAATAAATCGAAGAAAATCTATACAGACGTCATAATTCTTTCTGTTTGATTAGTTCAAGGAACTGGTATTGGAAAAAAAATCTGAAACCATGTGAACCGTGGATCAATCTGTAGAAATGTAAATGAAAGAGGTTGGAAATAGTATAAACTCAGTTGTTAATGGAGTACTAGCACATTAACGATTTATAAAGAAAAATATCATTAGAAAAGGTTATCGATTAACCAACCCCACTTGTTTCAATAGCTTTTAAAAAGATGATCTCACACATCCAAAAATTTCAGGTTAAAGAAGACCCACACTGCGTTTTGCCAGAAGCCGTCTAGCGCACGTTTACATATACTATAAGTGGCGTAAATGATACAAGATATAACCTAATTGTATTGATGAGCCCTAAGCTGCATAAACATCCATCAAGTCTAAGAAACATTACAAATATGAAACATGCTTTCATTTGGTTTGAACTAAACCCGAGCACATTTACCAGTTAATCTCTCATCTCCTGAGCATGAGTCACAAAAATCTTTACTCGACATGCATCTTCAAGTCATGAATAACAAACATCTTTTGTTGAGTGTTCATCTTCTACGAATATCATATCCGTGAAGATCTGTTGGAATCACTCCTAAACCTTTATTCAAGTGTTAGTTACTCATATGTAATAGTTAGCTTAATTATGGCCTTTATGT
The DNA here is from genome assembly GCA_910596185.1 of Chrysanthemum makinoi. Classification (NCBI taxonomy): domain Eukaryota; kingdom Viridiplantae; phylum Streptophyta; class Magnoliopsida; order Asterales; family Asteraceae; genus Chrysanthemum; species Chrysanthemum makinoi. The sequence goes on along the minus strand of OU343222.1, from coordinate 310,096,849 downwards.
TTGTTATTAGCCTTAGGCTTATGTAGAAGGCCCATAAGCCTAGGCCTAGCCTAATAAGTAAAGGAAGGGAACTAGGAGTGTTGCCCTAGCTTCCCTCCTATAAATACTCTTGTAAACCTTCATTTGAAGGTTGGTTGTTCAATTTATTCTCTTTCACTCACACCTACGCATAACCGGTCTTAGCACTTACGTGTGTGTGTTTGGTTTATTGTTCAATCGCCTCTCTATCTTTCTATTAAGCTTGTGTGGTAAATCTAGTAACATATCAGTGGTATCAGAGACAGGTTAAACTTCCCCCAACATCTGAATCCGGCAAGGCTCAGAATGTTCAAAATGAGTCGTCCACATCTCATTCCGACGATTTTCAACTAGACCCCGTCGTTATATTTGACGATCAAGATGACCAAACGGTCTCCCTTGATAATCAAATTGACTCCGTGGTTATACTTGAGGATCTCAGTAATGATCATGTTGTGACTCACGTTGAACACGCCGAACTTTTGCCTCATCCAGATTTTGCTCGTTTAATACAAGACCATCAGACCATAGTGGAAAAATGTCATGCCATTAATCAGGACTTGAAAAGAAAAAATGCACTGTTAACCAAGGACTTTGAATGTTTACAAAAGCAACTCAACTTTTTCAAAACTCAAGAAAAACGTGAAAACGGTTTTGAAGCAGCCTTTGCCAAATCTCATCAAAACGAAAAATATTTAGAGAGACAGATGCGTGATCTAGCCGCTTCGAAGAATGCTTTGTTGTCTGAAATAGAACAACTGAAACATGAACATAAAAAGCAAATTAACGCTCTCACCTTGGAAAATCAAAAAGCTAAGGCTGAGTTGTTAACTTGTCAAAAACAGTTCTCTGCATACAAAAAGCATTCAACGAAACGAATGGATGATCATCTTGAAGAAATCATCGGCTTGCAAAACAAACTTAAAGAGTTTAAAAACTGTTGTTTACAAACATGGCGAGTCGGTCACAGCCATTGAAAAGTTTATTTTAAAACCCAATCCAAATGGATATGGACCGAATCTTGCTGATTACAAACCTAAGCTTTCAACCAAAGCATTCAAACCAAATCCTGAAGTTTCCAGTGCAGAATATAAAATTGATAATTCTGTTATGAGTGTTGTTGAATATCATCGTCAAGAGGAATTAGATGCAGAAGACGAGAGTCGATCAAAATTAGAAAAAGTTGTTTACAACAAACCTTTTAACTATTCAAAAGCGGTCACTTTCGTCACACCAACGGATTCTTCTAACACACCAAGGATTATCATAAAAACATCTGAGTCTTCTAATGACAATCCCAAACCAGATTATGCACAAACTTATTGTCCTTTACCTTCCATCAGTGAAGTAAACTCAAAACCTGAAAATCACAAAATTCTTCGATATTTTGACCTTTTCATGGCTGACCTCAAAACTTTACAACATGAGATAGAATATCATTCTGAAATCAAAGTTCAACATTTTCAATCGCCTCTGGCGCGAGAACAAAGAGATATTTTTCAGAAAAATCTTTTACCAAATGTTAAAAATTTGAAAAGTTGTGCATTGTCTTGGGAAAGGGACTTCCATAAGGAACTTGGATTGATGAAGGTCGTTTTCGAGAAAACAGAAACATCTATTTCTAATACTAAACGTAAAAAGAAACTGTTGAGAAAAGATGTTGATCGACTCTTGGAAGATGTCATCCGTGCTGATATCCATAATGTTGTGCTATTGAATTCTTTGTCATATGCATTTGATTATATCTCTGCTGATACTGTTGATTCTGTGGTAAATGTTGAGAACACTGATAATGTGCTTCAGATCGAGTCCTTAAAAGTTGAAAATAAACGATTGTCTAACGAACTTTCAAATGCAATACGTCGTCTTAATTGGTGTCAAAAAGATATTCACGATCAACAACTTGCTTTTCAACACAAAATCGCCCAGTTGCGTGACAAATTGTCACACCCCCAATTTACCTGTTTTGCAGCGGAATGGAATTCCTGGGGGATTGACTGTCATAGCACCACATCACAGTTATATTGAACGACCTAAAGTGCCGTTTTAAAAACACATCGTTGGATATTATAATAAAAACATTCAGAGTACAACATCGGTCCCAAAAGGTTTACAAAGTTTGCGGAAATACAAATATAATACAAATCCAAACGATGTTTTGAAATAAAGTGCCATAATGTACATAATGTAAGTCGACGCCGCGACTCAAAATGTAGGTCCCTAAACCATGTCATGATGATAATGCCTCAGTTACCTGAAAATACATTGCTAAAACGGTCAACAATAATGTTGGTGAGAAATCATAGGTTTATGTAAATGTTTTATACGACTACACAAGTATCTATCATGCATGACCATCAAGTCACGTAAAAATAATGTTACAATTGCTCTAAGCCCATGACCCCGAAACTAGACTGTTCAATCATGTATGCCCCTGCAGAGTGTTTGCCAGACAACTCCGTAATGTGATCAAATGAAATGCATCCGTTTTCCTGGTTGGGATTCACCAACCCGGATGGAGGCGTCACCCTCGATAGATCTATCCACTCATCCTCGCTTCAAAGATTAACGGTTCATGTTCAAGTAATGGGGACTTTCAAATTGGCAAATGCGGTAACTTAAGCAATGTAAATGAATTTAACATACTTGGTATCGTACAAAAAAATGTAGTGCAATGTATTCTCCCCCGTGGGTTTGAAATAAATTGAAAGCATGTAAAACGGGGCTATGAAAACTCACTTGGTAAACTGGAATAATGGCAAAAGTGAGTACACCGAGGTTTAATGTGATGCGTTAACCGGGACCTATGATCAATGATATGATATGTCATGAGTTGCAATGTAATGTTATGCATGCATTCCGTATGTTATTTATACCATTTACGAGTTTTGAAAATATTACACATCGTCGAAAAATACTCTTTTGACGTCTTGACCAAATCAAAAATCACTTTACATGTTTTTACGTCAAAATGTCATCCTACAATGGTTTTATAATGATTTTTAGAGAAATTACCACTTTTCGTCGCAAAACAAAGTCGTCGGAAAAATCATGAAATTAACAAAAATGGCTTTGGAAAACTAGTCGTAAAATGGTGTACGTCGATCGTTAGAGAACGAACTCGACTGTTTTGGAAAGTTTGTATCGATATCTAAAAGTTTCAGTTCAGGAGTTTTCGTCCAAAAGGTCTCGAACATAAAGATAATAAGGGTTAAATATGGTGGTTTTGGCTAATTGTGTGCAGAAAATTAGTTACGGCAAGTTTATGAAAAAGTGCATATCTTTGTCGTTTCAAATCCGTTTTCTACGTATAATACGTCATTAGCTTCGTATCAAAGTATACTAATATATTTTTGACAAGTCGAAATAATTTGTGAAGCTCAAGGCTCGTTTTTGACCCGTACAAGATAAAAACATGTTGCTGAAATTTCTGAAAAATATAATTTTCGTCGTCAAACTTCAAAAATCCATAACTTTCTCGTTATAAGTCCGTTTTATTCCGTTCAAGCGGCCACGGATTCGTTTTAAAGTATATTTTCTAAATATCATGGCCAAAAAGTCGTGCCTACTGTCGGATTTTCCAGAAAAATGAAACAAGGACAGAACCTTTTTATATACGTATTGAAAATAGTTTTTCTCGGACAAAACCTATTCTAATCCCTTCAAATCAACTCCAAAGCTAATCTAATCCTACCATACACCTTCTTAGGGTGTCATGGGTTCCTAATCACCATCAAGACCAACCAATACCAAGGGGATAATTATAGGATGACCATATATATATATATACTCTAAAATCATGAAATAAAATGGTATAAATCACATATCATGCATACTTGCTCCAAAAATGAAAAGGAACATATGAAATGAAAAAGGAAACATGAAAATGAAAGAAATATGCTTACTAGTGATTATGATGAGGTGAAAGTAACAAGGATTAGCCTAAATACTCTTGGTTTTTATTTCAAAACCATATAAAGAGTATACACTAGATTGTTATAACACTTGGACTTGAGAAAATATTTGATCCCTTGTGAAGACCCTATATGGCCGGTTGAAGAAGACCCAAAAGAAGAGAGAAATTAAATTTTTCTAACACTTGGTGATATGTGAAATGAATGAGAAAGAAATAATTAAGATAGACTTTGTAGTTGAGTGAAAACATAAGAAATCTCAATCCATACCACAAATAAATGCACCCCTTCCCCCTTGGTCGGCCAAGGGGGGGGGGAATGTAGATATTATTATTTTTTTTTTTATAGTGTATAAATATATATATGTGTAGTAATTGATAAAAGGTGCAAGAAATATGTAAGTAAATAAACACTTGTAAGGTAAATGGTGGATTTTTGATACAAGTAAGTTTTTATTAGATCAAAATAGAATGTATTGAGATAATAAAAATTGTAAAAATACATTCCTTGTGAAAATTGAGTGATAAAATAATTACCGTATAATTTTTAAGAAAAGCGACGTAATAATATAATTTTAACGATTAATATACCAAATAAATTTGAAACACTAGGAAAACTAAAAATATAGTTTTTATAAACTAAATGTAAGTTTAAAAATACATCGGGATCATTTTTGAAAGTAATGGATTAAATATTCAAAATAATAACTCACGCGATAAAGATTATTAAATATAAAAATTACGCGTTGAAGGTGAAATGAAATGTCGTGAATGAATTAATGAGATGCAAATGATGTCAATGAAATGTAGACTAATCATAGTCCATATGAAATGTACGTGATGTCATGATCATGAATTCGCCGCTAAACCTCCAAGGTTACGCGAATTTGAAACAAGTAAACCAAGTTTACTATAAATGTTGAAATAATGAGACATGAATTGTGTCGAGAAATGACCTGAAAGTACGGGTTGTCACATTCGCCCATCCAAAAAGGAATTCAGTCCCTGAATTCAATCGTTGTTAGGTCTAACGGTGTCGGTGAAAAGATGAGGATACTTGCGTCGCATCTGGTCTTCCCGTTCCCAAGTAAACTCAGGACCTCGTCGAGAATTCCAACGAACTTTCACAATAGGAATACGACTCTGTTTCAACTGCTTGACCTCGCGGTCCATGATTTCTACAGGTTCCTCCACAAAATTGAGTTTGTCGTCGAGCTGAACTTCGTCCAATGGAATAACAAGCGATTCGTCCGAAAGACATTTCTTCAGGTTTGAAACGTGAAACGTGTTGTGCACATGACTAAGTTCTGGTGGAAGATCAAGTCGGTAAGCTACAGGACCAACTCTGCTCAAAATCTTGAATGGTCCAATGTATCTCGGGTTTAACTTCCCACGCTTTCCAAATCGTACCACGCCCTTCCAAGGCGATACTTTCAACATAACTTTGTCACCTACTTGAAATTCCAAATCCTTGCGTCTAACATCCGCATAACTTTTCTGTCGACTCCTTGCAGTTCTGAGTCTATCACGAATTTGAACAATCTTTTCCGTGGTTTCCCGTACCATTTCTGGACCAGTAAGTTGTGCGTCTCCTACCTCGGCCCAACAAACAGGTGATCGACACTTACGACCATAGAGTGCCTCAAATGGTGCCATCTTGATACTGGTGTGATAACTATTGTTGTACGAGAATTCAATCAATGGCAAATGGTTAGCCCAACCATTTCCAAAATCAATAACACATGCCCTCAGCATATCTTCTAACGTTTGAATGGTCCTTTCACTTTGACCGTCGGTTTGTGGGTGATATGCTGTGCTCATCTCTAATCTAGTTCCGAATGAATCTTGCAATGAATTCCAGAAGTTTGAAGTAAATCGACTATCCCTGTCGGAAATGATAGAAATTGGTGCTCCGTGCCTCGAGACTATTTCCTTGACATAAAGTCTAGTGAGTTGCTCCATGGAATAAGTCTCTCTAATCGGTATTAAATGGGCTGACTTGGTAAGACGATCAACAATTACCCAAATAGCGTCGTAACCTCCCGATGTCTTAGGAAGTTTCGTAACAAAGTCCATAGTAATGCGTTCCCATTTCCATTGAGGAATTTCTGGTTGTTGGAGTAAACCTGACGGCTTCTGATATTCAACTTTTACCTTAGCGCAGGTAAGACATTTACTAACGTACGTGGCAATCTCCGCTTTCATGTTCGGCCACCAATAAAGTTTCTTAAGATCCTGATACATCTTATCCGATCCTGGATGAATAGAATACTTTGACTTATGCGACTCATGCATAATCAATTCTCGTATTCCGCCATACAATGGAACCCACATTCTATCTTTGAAACATAATACTCCATCTGCTCTCTTTACAAAACCATTTACGCTTTCGGGCATACCATAAAGCTTTTCACTTGGTCGATTTTCCTCCTTAAGTGCTTCGATCTGTGCTTCGTGGATTTTCGATGGTAAAGGAGAAATAATCGTCATTCCCAATGATCGAACTCTTAAAGGTTTAGGCCTCTCTTTCCGACTAAGAGCATCGGCCACAACATTGGCTTTTCCCGGGTGATACTTGATTTCACAATCATAGTCGCTGAGTAACTCCAACCAACGACGTTGTCTCATATTAAGCTCCTTCTGATCAAGAATATATTGCAAACTCTTGTGGTCGGTAAATACTGTGCACTTTGTACCATAGAGGTAGTGTCTCCAAATCTTGAGCGCGAAAACTACGGCTCCTAACTCGAGATCATGAGTGGTGTAATTCTTCTCATGAGTCTTAAGTTGTCGAGAAGCATACGCTATCACCTTCTCGTTTTGCATTAAAACAGCCCCAAGTCCTTTATGCGAAGCGTCGCAATATACAACAAAGTTCTCAATGCCTTCGGGTAGTGCCAAAATTGGCGCACTGCAAAGCTTTTGCTTCAACAACTGAAAAGCAACTTCTTGTTTCTTTCCCCACTCGTACTTCTTGTTTTTCTGTGTCAACTTGGTCAAAGGTCTCGCTATCTTCGAAAAACCTTCGATGAACCTTCGGTAATATCCTGCTAGTCCTAGAAATTGTCGAATTTCCGTAGGATTCGTTGGAGTAGCCCAATCTTTTACGGCTTCAATCTTTGCGGGATCAACTTGTAGTCCATGACTATCAATGACATGACCAAGAAATTGCACTTTGTGATTCCAAAAATCACACTTCGAAAATTTGGCATACAACTTCTCATTCTTGAGTAGCCTTAAAATCATCCTTAAATGCTCTTCGTGCTCTTCTTTGCTCTTTGAGTAGATCAAGATGTCGTCGATGAACACTATAACAAACTTGTCCAAATACGGCTTACAAACTCTATTCATGAGATCCATGAATACCGCCGGTGCATTAGTCAATCCAAACGGCATCACTTGAAACTCGTAATGACCGTAACGTGTTCTAAACGCTGTTTTCGGAATATCCTCTTCCCGAACTCGAAGCTGATGATAACCCGATCGAAGATCAATCTTGGAGTAAATACTAGAACCTTGCAACTGATCGAACAAGTCATCAATTCTGGGGAGTGGGTAACGATTCTTCACCGTTAACTTGTTCAATTCTCGATAATCTATGCACATTCGGAAGGATCCATCCTTCTTCTTCACAAACAAGACCGGTGCTCCCCAAGGAGAGGAACTCGGCCTAATGAATCCTTTGTCTAGAAGCTCTTGTAATTGATTAGACAACTCTTGCATTTCGGATGGTGCTAAACGGTACGGTGCTCGCGCAATCGGTGCAGCTCCGGGCACTAAGTCAATATGAAATTCTACTTGACGTGCCGGTGGAAGTCCCGGTAAATCCTCGGGAAATACTTCAGAAAATTCACGAACAATAGGAACATCTTCAAGTCGCTTCTCCTCCGACTTTTTCTCGGTTACATGGGCTAAGAAAGCAAGACAACCTTTCTTAATGTACTTCTCCGTTTTGATGCACGATATGATACTAAGTCTGGTTCCACTTCGTTCCCCACGAATAATCAAAGTTTCGCCGTTGTAGGGAAGATGAACAACTTTCTCATCACAAATGATCTTTGCGCGATGCTTAGATAACCAGTCCATGCCGATGACGACGTCGAAACTACCCAAATCTACGGGCATGAGGTCTATGTTGAAGGGATGATTAAGAAAATTGAATGTGCAACCGCGAACAATGGTGTTTGTGTTAACTACGCTACCATTAGCTAATTCGACGTTGTATGATATGTCTAATGTGGTTGGCTTAATGTTGAGCAAAGGTGCAAATGCATTGGACACAAAACTTTTATCGGCACCCGAATCAAATAAAACTGAAGCGTAACGATTATTGAGAAGAAACGTACCCGTTATGACATTCGGGTCCTCCCTATCTTCTCCGCCTCCAATGACGTAAACCCTTCCTGGTGCCATACCTCCTTGATTCGGATTTGCTTGATTCTTTCCCTTCTTACAATCCCTCTTGTAGTGTCCAGGTTCCCCGCAACCAAAACATGTAACTTGTGGCGACTTGCAATCCCTAGTACGGTGGCCAACTTTCTTGCAATTCTCACACGGATCAGGACATCGACCCGGATTGTGATGACTAAAACACTTATTACACTTCGGCAAAACCCCCGAATATCCTTTTCCTTCCTTCGGACCCGCAACATAAGCCTTAGCAACCTCTTGCCTTTTGGGTGGTTGTTGAGTAGCATTCCTACCCCTAGTGTTGTCCCACTTGCGTTTGTTGTTGTTGCTATTGTTGTTGTAGTTGCCTCGGTTATTGTTGAAACGGTTGTTGGGGTTGTTGTTGTTTCGGTTGGTGGTGGTGTACTTACCTCGCTTCACCACTTGTGCCATCAACTTCTGAGTCACTCGAATAGCTTCCTCAATTGTTTGTGGATCAAACGAAGTCACATCTCCTTGAACAACTTCGGGAAGTCCCCCGATGAAAGCCTCTAGCAACTTCTCGTTATCCGGTACCATCGACGGGCATAACGCGGCCAATTCCTGGAATCTCCGAATGTAAGTGTCGATATCATACCCAATGGTTACCAATTCATAGAACTCCGTCTCCAACTTTTTCACTTCCGTTCGAGGACAAAACTTCTTAGTCACCAAGCCCTTGAATTCCTCCCAAGTAAGCTTAAAAGCATTCTCCATACCAATCGGTTGAGCGTATGAATTCCACCAAGACAATGCTCCATCGAGTAATGTGCTCGTAGCAAACTTAACTTTACTATCATCCGGACAGTTACAAAGCAAAAACACTGACTCCAACTTTTCAAACCATCGCACCATGGCTGTAGCTCCCTCGGTACCTCGGAACTTAGTGGGTTCACCACTCTTGAAATCTTTGTACGAACATTTCTTAACCCCAGATCCTCCTGCATTACCAGTAGCAGTAGCAAGCCTTGCGGCTTCAGCAGCAGCCGCGGCCTCAGCAGCAGCAGCAGCCACTGTTTCCCTTTCGACTCTTAAAGCGTTAGCAATGCTATCGTTCACCAACTGTTGAATTGCTGCATGGGTCATTCCCGGTGTAGCTTTCTTAGGCGCCATAACTCTTCAAAATCACAAGATGAAACAATCATGAGAACTCGTAAGTAGAAACAACCATCATACAAATATATCCACAACCACATCATGCATAAAGATAAATGGAATCACAACGGAACAATAACGAAATATCACAAATATAATCACAACACACGTGGATAATATACATGAAAATTTCGGCCTACATGGACCGATATCATAGATAATAATAACCATTCCTACATAGTAGAGTCAATACTTGATACATTTGTTTGTACAACAACCAAAATACAACAAGTTCTTTAAACTACGTCACACACCTTGTGACTAGGATAATAATGGTCAAAACTATACAATGACAAAAGTCTACATAAGGCACCTCATGGTGCTCCGCCGGCTCTATCCTGAAGATCGCGAACCTGAGTCGTCAAACTATCCACCAAACTCCTCAACTCATCAATCTGACCCTGCAAAGAAGCAATACTCTCCCTGTCCTCTAACTGCCTATTCTGAATACTCTGATGTGACAAATCAATAGAAACCCTGCCTAACACTAGGCCCTCGACCTCCTCAGCAATGGGCTCAATCCTATCTACCGACAGTTCCTCCAACTGTCGTGACAACCTATCAATCTGGATCTGCTGACTATCAATACGGGCTCCTAACGCCTCGGTAGAAGGCTGTCGAGCAGCTGCAGCCTTAGAACTCTCTCCTAACTCGAACCTAACGGGTGGCTCGGGCTCAGTAGATGGTGGTGTAGGGATATCAAAACGAGCACGCTTTTTGGGCGGCAAGTCTGTCGTAGGTAAAGGATCTCTAAGAAAATATGATGAAGATGGTGATGATGGTGCTAGTAGTGGTGCTGGTGGATGTATCGGATCGTGAACTGGGCTAACATGAGGAGTGGGTGCAACCTCGCCCTCCTCGAAGGGTTCGGTCTCAGTGTCGGTCATGATCAGTGGGAAGGCTGGAGTAGATCCAATGGAAGACACGATCTCAGTGGAGTGTGATGAAACATCATCCATGATGGGGTTAGCTGGGACATCATCCGAGCTAGAGTCCGATGATATGATGATGGGATGTGAATCTGAAGACATGTCTGTGACAACCGATGTGAAATAAAAATAAATAATCTCGAATAAAGTGTAAGTGAATCCGCATGATAAACATGAATATGTATTATGATGAAATTATGAGATGCTATGATAATGTAGCTATAGTCTAGGGTCAATGATGCAACCTAGTTCTCTATAACTGTAGCTCTGGTACCAATCTGTCACACCCCCAATTTACCTGTTTTGCAGCGGAATGGAATTCCTGGGGATTGACTGTCATAGCACCACATCACAGTTATATTGAACGACCTAAAGTGCCGTTTTAAAAACACATCGTTGGATATTATAATAAAAACATTCAGAGTACAACATCGGTCCCAAAAGGTTTACAAAGTTTGCGGAAATACAAATATAATACAAATCCAAACGATGTTTTGAAATAAAGTGCCATAATGTACATAATGTAAGTCGACGCCGCGACTCAAAATGTAGGTCCCTAAACCATGTCATGATGATAATGCCTCAGTTACCTGAAAATACATTGCTAAAAACGGTCAACAATAATGTTGGTGAGAAATCATAGGTTTATGTAAATGTTTTATACGACTACACAAGTATCTATCATGCATGACCATCAAGTCACGTAAAAATAATGTTACAATTGCTCTAAGCCCATGACCCCGAAACTAGACTGTTCAATCATGTATGCCCCTGCAGAGTGTTTGCCAGACAACTCCGTAATGTGATCAAATGAAATGCATCCGTTTTCCTGGTTGGGATTCACCAACCCGGATGGAGGCGTCACCCTCGATAGATCTATCCACTCATCCTCGCTTCAAAGATTAACGGTTCATGTTCAAGTAATGGGGACTTTCAAATTGGCAAATGCGGTAACTTAAGCAATGTAATGAATTTAACATACTTGGTATCGTACAAAAAAATGTAGTGCAATGTATTCTCCCCCGTGGGTTTGAAATAATTGAAAGCATGTAAAAACGGGGCTATGAAAACTCACTTGGTAAACTGGAATAATGGCAAAAGTGAGTACACCGAGGTTTAATGTGATGCGTTAACCGGACCTATGATCAATGATATGATATGTCATGAGTTGCAATGTAATGTTATGCATGCATTCCGTATGTTATTTATACCATTTACGAGTTTTGAAAATATTACACATCGTCGAAAAATACTCTTTTGACGTCTTGACCAAATCAAAAATCACTTTACATGTTTTTACGTCAAAATGTCATCCTACAATGGTTTTATAATGATTTTTAGAGAAATTACCACTTTTCGTCGCAAAACAAAGTCGTCGGAAAAATCATGAAATTAACAAAATGGCTTTGGAAAACTAGTCGTAAAATGGTGTACGTCGATCGTTAGAGAACGAACTCGACTGTTTTGGAAAGTTTGTATCGATATCTAAAAGTTTCAGTTCAGGAGTTTTCGTCCAAAAGGTCTCGAACATAAAGATAATAAGGGTTAAATATGGTGGTTTTGGCTAATTGTGTGCAGAAAATTAGTTACGGCAAGTTTATGAAAAAGTGCATATCTTTGTCGTTTCAAATCCGTTTTCTACGTATAATACGTCATTAGCTTCGTATCAAAGTATACTAATATATTTTTGACAAGTCGAAATAATTTGTGAAGCTCAAGGCTCGTTTTTGACCCGTACAAGATAAAAACATGTTGCTGAAATTTCTGAAAAATATAATTTTCGTCGTCAAACTTCAAAAATCCATAACTTTCTCGTTATAAGTCCGTTTTATTCCGTTCAAGCGGCCACGGATTCGTTTTAAAGTATATTTTCTAAATATCATGGCCAAAAAGTCGTGCCTACTGTCGGATTTTCCAGAAAAATGAAACAAGGACAGAACCTTTTTATATACGTATTGAAAATAGTTTTTCTCGAACAAAACCTATTCTAATCCCTTCAAATCAACTCCAAAGCTAATCTAATCCTACCATACACCTTCTTAGGGTGTCATGGGTTCCTAATCACCATCAAGACCAACCAATACCAAGGGAATAATTATAGGATGACCATATATATATATATACTCTAAAATCATGAAATAAAATGGTATAAATCACATATCATGCATACTTGCTCCAAAAATGAAAAGGAACATATGAAATGAAAAAGGAAACATGAAAATGAAAGAAATATGCTTACTAGTGATTATGATGAGGTGAAAGTAACAAGGATTAGCCTAAATACTCTTGGTTTTTATTTCAAAACCATATAAAGAGTATACACTAGATTGTTATAACACTTGGACTTGAGAAAATATTTGATCCCTTGTGAAGACCCTATATGGCCGGTTGAAGAAGACCCAAAAGAAGAGAGAAATTAAATTTTTCTAACACTTGGTGATATGTGAAATGAATGAGAAAGAAATAATTGTGATAGACTTTGTAGTTGAGTGAAAACATAAGAAATCTCAATCCATACCACAAATAAATGCACCCCTTCCCCTTGGTCGGCCAAGGGAATGTAGATATTATTTTTTTTTTTATAGTGTATAAATATATATATGTGTAGTAATTGATAAAAGGTGCAAGAAATATGTAAGTAAATAAACACTTGTAAGGTAAATGGTGGATTTTTGATACAAGTAAGTTTTTATTAGATCAAAATAGAATGTAATGAGATAATAAAATTGTAAAAATACTTTCCTTGTGAAATTTGAGTGATAAAATAATTACCGTATAATTTTTAAGAAAAGCGACGTAATAATATAATTTTAACGATTAATATACCAAATAAATTTGAAACACTAGGAAAACTAAAAATATAGTTTTTATAAACTAAATGTAAGTTTAAAAATACATCGGGATCATTTTTGAAAGTAATGGATTAAATATTCAAAATAATAACTCACGCGATAAAGATTATTAAATATAAAAATTACGCGTTGAAGGTGAAATGAAATGTCGTGAATGAATTAATGAGATGCAAATGATGTCAATGAAATGTACACTAATCATAGTCCATATGAAATGTACGTGATGTCATGATCATGAATTCGCCGCTAAACCTCCAAGGTTACGCGAATTTGAAACAAGTAAACCAAGTTTACTATAAATGTTGAAATAATGAGACATGAATTGTGTCGAGAAATGACCTGAAAGTACGGGTTGTCACACAAATCTTCTGATCCAAAAATTGAGCAACTGGATGATCAAAACGTGTCTTTTAAGTGTCAAATCTCAAAATATGAACAAGAACTTGTAAACGTTAAAAAGGAATATGGTGTCATATTTGATTTACTCAAAAAGACTCGTGATGAAGCATCAAATGAACTTGATAATTATCTTGCACACACTAAAGAAGTTATGCATTTTGTCTTGAAATATTCTCGTCGAAAATCAAGATCCGATTCACACTATCTTCAAGCTAAGAGAAATGTTAGGAAAGTATGAACAACTTCCGCCTACCGTGATTAAGAGAATAGCCCCAGGAACACTTAGTAATCGTGAACCTAGAATCACTACTGCCAAATCACAAGTTGCTAGCGTGCTTCATTCTATTGAAACAGGAATAGTTGCGTCTTTTCCAAACGTCCGCACTTCACAAAATAAGAGCACTACATCTAAGAATAGGAAGTTGCGACCTAAGAAAAGATCAATAAAGAATGCTAAAGTAGAAGAACACCCTAGGACTATGAATAAGACTCACGCTGCTTCCACTATAGATATTAAGCGTCAGCACATGTAATAGAAATAGTGATGTAACGAATGCTAAACCTCTAAGTACTTTTGATATTCAGTCTGATGCACCTTGTGTTATTTGTCGTAAAAGTATGAATTCCGATTGTCATGATAAATGTGTTGCTAAAGCTATCATCTCTCGTTTAAGGAATCCTAAGAACCGAAATACCTCTAGGCCCACTAATCTTTCTAAGTGCATTGTGCTTGGTAGGCCGCCTCTTTAGATTCTAAGAAAGCGCTTTGGTCCCAGTAGCTCAGTTTCACCTCCTAGGAATGTAGTACCACCTAGTGCATTCACTAAGACTAAAGCAAATAATAGTTGGAGATGGCAGAAATGGATATATAACACACTAGGATTTAAGTGGATACCTAAAGCTATTGATGTGTGTATATATACTATAACTGCTACGGAACCCTCTAACATTTCGGGTTCCACATCTACTTCTATTCCATCTGTCGCCTCATGATGTGTAATGTATCGGTGATCTGATCATTCTACGGATTGTTGATAGCGGATGTTCCCGACACATGACGAGCAATTAAAGCTGTTATCAAACTTTATTGCAAAGTTCATTGGCACTCACGTCGGTTAGGAATGATCACCGCGCTATCATGGGCTCACGGAGACTATATCAATGGGAACATCGAAATTAGCGGGGTTTATTATGTGGAAGGCCTGGTCACAACTGCTTTCAAGATAGGGCCGCCTCGGATTTGTGATGGAGATTTGGAGGTTGCTTCGGGGAGAAAACTTGTTTCATTAAGTGATCTACAAGGAAAGCGACCTTATGTCGGCTCGTAATTCAAGTCTTTACACTATCTCTATGCAAGACATGGTTGCTTCTTCTCCCATCTCTTACTTTCAAAGGCAACATCAACAAAATCCCTGGCTATGGCAGCCGTCGTCTCTCACATCATAACTTTCAAACCATCACCAACCTTGCTCGACACAAACTAGTTGAAGGACTCCCACGATTTGGGTATTCTAAAGATCACCTTTGCTCAGCTTGTGAACAAGGCAAAAGCACTCGTGCTCATTTTCCTTCAAAGGTGGAACACAGCTCTCAACATGTGCTTCATCTTCTTCACATGGATTTGTGTGGCCCGATCGCGGTGCAAGCGATCAATGGCAAGCGCTACATCTTAGTAATTGTTGATGACTATTCCACGCATGGACTTGGGTCTACTTCCTTCAAAGCAAAGATCAAGCTCCACAGATGATCATCACCTTTCTCATGAAAATACAAGTTCACTCTGAAACTGCTTCGACAAATCGGAGCAGATGTGAGGCAATCAATTTGTTAACCAAACTCTTCGTGAATTTTATGAGAAAGTGATGAATTGACAAAGATCGCCACATCTATTGCACGCACACGGAACAAAGCGAGTTGTTGAAAGACGAAACCGAACGTTAGTGGAGGCTTCAAGAACAATGTTAATCAATGCTAAACTTCGGACATTACTATGGGCGAAGCCGTATCTAATGCATGCTATACTCAAACCGTTCTATGATTACAAACGCCACAACAAAACACCTTTTGAGCTTGTCCACAACGTAAAACCAATCTCAAACACTTTCATGTAATTGGATCTCTTTGCTATCCGAATAATGATCGTGATGACTTTGGAAAACTAAAAGCCAAAGCTGACATTGGAGTCTTTATAGGATATTGTGATAATTCTAAAGGTTTCGAATCCGAATCGTCGAACAAAGGAGGTAATGGAAACTATTCATGCTCATTTTGATGAACTCACGGAAATGGCTTCGAGTATAACGACTTGGAACCGGACACAACCGCTTAAACTTCCCCAAACCCCATCATCGGTGAACAAAGCCCCGACACCTTACTCGTCAACAAATGGAAAGGCTATTTGCTCCGCTGTTTAGTGACGATATTGATGAGCGTGCTCAGTGTATCCATTTGTTTCCGCTCAACCCGATAATACTCTTATACGATACACTTTGCTACAACAACTACGGTTGAAGAAGCACCACCCGATTGACTCCAACAAAAGTTGAACAAACCGCTTCCAACAATGATGAACCGGTGATGATGTTACGAATAAAGTACCCCCTGCGATTTTGATCCAAATCGTTCTTCAACCCGTTTGCTAATGAGGCTCACTGATGTCGAATCTTCAACAAACCATTTGAATCCTCAAAATGGCACACAATGTATACCAATGTCAACCCTCCACACATAGATGGACAAAAGACCATCCTCTGGAAAACATTATTGGCAACCCGAATCAACCCGGTCGTTACAAGACAAGCGTCTTCACTCGATGGTGAACATTGCATTTATGCACTCAGCATCGCCAATCTCGAACCTAAAACATCAAAGATGTAATGACAAAAGACAACTGGATTGAATCCATGCAAGAAGAACTCAACCAATTCAAGCGTCTTGAAGTATGGGAATGGTTGAAAGACCAGCGACAGGAGTCTCGCCATTGGTCTCAAATGGATTTGGAAAAACAAATTGGATCTTTGGGGAATGTTATCCAAATAAGTCACGTCACGGTGGCTAAGGGTTATTGTCAGGAAGAGGGTATTGACTTTGAAGAATCTTTTTCTCCGGTTGCTCGTCTTGAGGTCGTTTCGGATATTTCTCATTCGCGGCTCATATGAATATAATGGTCTTCGGATGGATGTCAAAGCGCGTTTTCTCAATGGACAACTTAAAGAAACGGTTTATGTCAGCCAACGGATGGATTCGTTGATCCAGAGTTCGAATCATGTCTACAAACCGAACAAAGCTCAGTATGGTCTCAAACAAGCTCCTGGGCATGTGCGATAAGCTATCATCTTTTCTCATTGC
Organism: Chrysanthemum makinoi; assembly: GCA_910596185.1. Lineage (NCBI taxonomy): Eukaryota > Viridiplantae > Streptophyta > Magnoliopsida > Asterales > Asteraceae > Chrysanthemum > Chrysanthemum makinoi. The sequence goes on along the minus strand of OU343222.1, from coordinate 310,079,807 downwards.
CAATAATTTCACCAAAGGTTCGGTTGACCCTACTCTTTTCATACAATATCACGAGGAACATATTTTAATTGTTCAAATTTATGTGGATGACATCATTTTTGGGTCAACACATAAAAAGTACTCAATAAACTTTGCAAAACTAATGTAGAAACATTTTGAAATGTCCATGATGGGTGAACTTACGTTCTTTCTAGGGCTACAAGTTCATCAATCACCCCGTGGTATTTTCTTGAGTCACCCAAATATGCCCTTGAATTACTAAACAAATTTAGAATGCAAACTCAGGACACCTATGCCACACCAATGGCTCATACCAAGAAGCTAGACGCCGATTTACATGGGAAATTGGTGGACCCTACAAAATACCGTAGTATTATTGGGTCTCTCATGTATCTAACAAATAGCGCACCTGATATTGTCTTTTCCCAGATATCTTTGCTCTCGTATCGGGCCATAACAATCAAACCCACCTCTCGAGGCTAAAAGAATCCTTCGATACATAAAGGAACCATTAACTTGGGATCCGTATCCGGGATTCGTTTTGAACTAATCGCCGACACCACGCCAGGATGCTTAGACTCATGGAAAAGTATCACTTCAGAATTTCTTGGTGATAAACCGGTGTCATGGCAATCAAGCAGGATTGTACATCGCCGTCTCAACCGGCAGTAATATGTAGCCATGTCGGCATGTTGTGCTCAAGTCATTTAGATAAGAACACAACTCAAAGACTATGGTTTAAGATTTGATGTAATCCCGATGTATCGCGACAATCGGAAGCCATATGCATCTCGCGCAACTCGCTTCAAGACTCAAATCAAAGCACATCGATTTTCGATATCATTTCATCAAAGATCACGTGGAACGTGGTAATCGTTGAATTATATTTTGTGGGTACGTAATACCAATTGGCGATCTTCTCACCAAAGCCTTGCCTCCCGCTAGGTTTAATGAGTTGGTCCAACCGATTGGTATGAGGTGTTTGACTCAAGAGGAATTGGATGACCTCCTAAAACAGCCTTAAAACCCGGCAAACACCAAAATCTCTTTTGTAAATATTTTTCAAAACAAAATACAAAAATATAAAATCAGATAAAACAACAAAAATATTCTTCTATCTATTTTCTTTCAACATTGCAAGTACATTTCTTCCGTCAACACTATAATCTTTCAAAATTCATTATTTTTCCGATCTAGAGTTGAGGGGAGAAAATAAATTTAATCGTTTTCAAAACATCCGTACTTGCATGTTACCTATTCGTTGCTTTCATCAATGGTGGTAAACTTTTCGTTCAACCACACCTCTGACTAAAATTTATAACCTTTCATTATTTTAAGTCGGGGGAAGTGTCAAAGTTTCTTTCTTAAAATCTTTGTTTGATAACCAAAATGGAAGTTAAATGGCTTTGGATGAAAAAGGAAAAGGTGGAGGGACCAAAATCACAAAGCTTTTAAAGTGATTTTAAATAAAACACCCCACCTAATCCCTTCACTTCACATTTATTACTCTCATCTAACTAATCCTACGCACAAAACTCATTCAAGAAATCCGAAGTTTTGATCATAAATCTGTAAGTGTTTTTTTGTTTGTAACACGTTTCTAAACATTGGTTTTGATTTTCAAACGAATCCAACGGCTAAAATTACGTGTATGGTTGATTTTGTGTTCTACGCATACGCTGCAAGAACACATGATCATACTTATGTTCGAGGTTAAGATAAATGGGTCAAAACAATTCTTACATCAAGGACACTATTGTTACCTCGTGAATCCACCTAGAAACACAAAAAAGATGGTTTTTCAAAATTAGGGTTCTCGAGTCGAATTGGCCAAATGTGAAGGGTTTTGGTCAAAAAGATTGTTGTGTGATGTTTATATTATGTTAAATTGATGATATCCAGCCCTATAACAACCCGTAAATACTAATTTAGTTAGAATTAGAAATTAGGGTTTAATGTTTCGAAGTGGGTATTTTGATTCACCACGAATGAGTGTTAAAACTAGTTAATAGACTCTCATAACATCTAAGACCTACCGTAATACTTGGTTCATAAGGTAGAAATCATATGCGTAAGTCTTAAACTCTAGGGTTTTGACTTACGCCGTATGTGTTTCACGCCGCAAACCGTGTAATGTGTTTCATGCCATAACTGTTTAATATGACTATACATGTTAAGATTGATGATATGATGATTCAGGCTTGCTACGCATAAAAATCAGATTCTTGGTCTTGTTACTCTACGCGATAAGGATCACCTTACGCCAGAAAGTTATGCGTAAGAGAAATTTTACGCGCGAATCATACGCCGTAGGGTTCTACAATGGGACTACGCTGCGATCCGTGAAGGATATGGCAAACATGACTCTCAACGATAAGGTTTACCTACGAGTAATCCTTACGCGTAAGGTTTATATACGCCTACACTTAAGTTTTATACATATGGTTCTCCCTTCTCTACGCTGTATCATTTTACGCCAGAAGTCGTGATCCTACGCGCATAAGCTTACGCCTATGCGTATACTTATCTTATTTACGCATAAGCTACTATTCCTACGCATAAGCCTTGATCAAACCTTCGTTTTGAATTGTTACGCGGGCAAACTTGTAAATAAATGAATCATAACGTCACGAATCCAATAATGTCACTAATAAACTTAAATGTATAATGTGTTGTGAAAATATGTGATAACATAAACTTTAAAACTTAAAGTTAACTAACTCACGAAACGCTTTCACACGCCATTGGACTATTGGACAAACAAGTGACTTAGGACTCAGAATAAATCATTAACACACCGTATATTCAATAATTAGACAATAAAACCACCTATTGACTAACATAATGTCTTTCGATATGTTGGTTCTTTGGCTAATGTTATTTCGTGATCGCGACATGGCGCTCAAATGAATGTGGATGCACCGAGGTTCTCACAATTGTCGATATCTTCCCTAATGGTTATCCAAGAAAGATTGTAAAGAAATCCTCGTGAGTTGACTTTGAAACCCTCACATGCTCGTAATCTTCTTGCTTGATTGCTTGGATATTCTAGGAATCATCCGTACGTAACATGCTTTCACACTCGCACAGCTCTGGAGATCTACATACAACAATTCGAATTCAATGCAAAGATCAAAGGTCAAAGTTGCGTGACGTGACGTTAAATCACAAACAAGTCATCATCACACAAGCAGATCTACGGGTCGTTTCTAATTCCTCGAAATCGAGCCAACCGACTTATGCCACACCTTCAAGAGACAGCCGAAATTCCTGATGATATTGGTTATGATGAAGCTTCGTGAATAATCACTAAGCATTCTCATGTGGAGCTTAAGAACATTCCTCAACCGTGGAGAACCTTCTACATCATCATTACCAAATCGGTCTCTGGTCGTGATAGTGGTTATGAGCATCCCAAGCTCATGGAACTACAAATCTTCGGTCATTAATCAACAAAAAGGACATCGAAATTGAAGCATTGCTATGGGTCGACATGATGTCATTTCACAAGAAACTTGGCTCAAAGATTCCTATGTCGATACACCAAATTGTTGATCCAAAGAGCACTTGACTTCATCCCGACATTCCACGAGGCTCAATGACCCGATAATCACGATATGTTGACTGAGCCTACACTATCACGTAATCAAGGAATCGCCTACAAAGAAATGGTGCCGTACCTGATCACCTTCTGACAAATGAAATCAAAAAGCTTGAAACATACAAAAGGTATCAAGTAGCAGACGAGAAGGCAAAGTTGGTCATCTCGATGAAAAGCCTTCTGGAACACCTACTAGGAGAACCGTAAGAGGAAGTGCCGGAAGTACAAGCAATCGAGAGTCGAGGATGTTTCCCAAGAGGAATCCTCCACCTAAAGGGACAGTTCTCGAAGGAAGTCGTTCTATTCCCATATCTAAGCCTCAACCTCGAGAAAGCTAATGGACGAGGACTCGAGGTACCGAATCATGAAGAGACTTACACTCAATCTCGCAGAACCGAAACACCTCCTTCAGCAGCTAAACCTCCAAGTCCACCAAATGACAAAGAAAAAGGAAGACTCCTCGCACTTGTGCCGTATGAAGAAAGCTCGATGAAGAAGAAGAACAATGGATACTCATAGGAAGAAATTCAAATTTCTTAGACTCCAACACGCAAGCAAAAGAATTTGCAAAGAACAAATGGGCGTCCCGAGGTCAAGTGGTGCACCAACCTTCACTCGGGTCCCGACGGTTAATCAACCGATAAGTGGATTTGGTGCCACCACTTTGGAGCAACAACAAAAGCCCGTGGAAGAAACTATTGAGTATGAATTTGAGGAACCCATAAAGAAAAGTCCGAGAAAGATGAGGTGACAAAGAAAAGACTGGAAAAGAAAGACTGAGACGAAAAGATCAAGAAAAAGATAAGTATGGAGATGCATCGATTATGATAAGTTTCTCGCTAGACGCTTCCGCCGATCGGGAGAAAACCTCAACCTCCAAAGGATCCAGAGTCTCCTCATGTCTCTTCATCATCGATTCGCTCTTCTCATTCTTCACCACCACCATCAAAGAAATCAACCAAATCATCATCCAAATGAGTAAGAAGCCAACTCCATCTTGATCTTTCAATCTAAGAATCGAATCGTTAAAGCCGTTAAACGAGTAAGAAAGAAAGATATTCTCCATGAAAAGTTGACTTTCTCACGATCGATAACGTGATTCATGATGAGAATGACAAAATGCAAGTTGAAAGGGAGTATGTACAAAAGCTTATGAAGGATGATCTTCAAGGAAGCATGGACGAGATGATAAAAGGATACACTCACAAGTTCTTAATGATGTCATTCTAAACTGACAAAGGAGATGTATTCCGCACAACTTTATCCGAATCTCTTACACTTAGAAAGCAAGCAAGCCATGAAATCAACTCCGATGAACTGAGCATCAATCCAGCTTGAAACTACAATCTTCTCGATGATGAATTAGTAAAACCTGCCAGAAGCAAATGTCAACACGCTTCCACGAACGCTTCTCCCATGAAGCTAAACCGTTTGAAGCATTGCCGAATACCAACTCAATTCATCATTCAGAGAAGAGGCTTTAAGGCCTAAGCGTTCAAGAGATGATGAAGACTAAGATAAAGATAAGGATAAGGAGCCTAAACACACAAAGAAGTCCGTGAAACATCTTCATTCAATACCAATGCCGCTCCACCATAAAGGACTCCTGCTCAACAAAGATCTCCTCCCCGCTCTTCACGCCGATAAACCTCAGATTTCGAAGTTACCACCCCTGACATCAAAAACCGGTGACCACTTTGAGTATATGGGTGGTGACGATGAAGAATACCATGAGCCCCAACAACAACCCGCCTCACCCGACAACGTAAGTAAAACCGTAATCCTCATCTAGGCCTAAGAAAAGAAGAAGAAGGTGCCCAAGGTCGACGCCCTATCCTGGCTAGATGAAGATAAAACAGAGGAATTTGAATGGTTTTCTACACTTGTCAATTCCACTCCCTACCCCGAAGAAGGTCAAGATCTGGTAGACGGTACTACTTTGGAGCATGCTAAAATCTTGCAAGAAAATTTCAAAGTAAAGAAGATGACGAAATCCGAGTTGAAGCAAATCAAGAATGAAGCATTTCAATCTTAAAGATAGCTCAAAGTGCCATCGAGGTTGAATATCACCTTGATAACATTGCTCGAGCTATGTCTAACAACATGGATTGGCTCAACCTAGAAGCAAACATCGACTTTACTAAGGGACAACCCTCCTCTATTACAATCGACCGGTCTAGACCACTACCAACAATTGGCCAACCAAATGAGCCTAGAATTCCATTCATACTTCTTCAACAAAGACTTGAATTTCTTCAACACCTATGGCGATGGCTCAAGGAAATACGCTACATCTCTCGACACTTCCATTCCAATTTAATACTCAAACCGCATAGCTATCGAGGAAATAGCTAATCACTTGTTCTCCAAAAAGTGGAAGCATATGATCCGAGATGCAATGTACGGGATTCATCATTGGCCGAACGCCGAAGAATCTACTACGGTTGCCAGGGTAAGTCTCAACATGCGGTGTTCAAGACTAAAACATCGCGCCATCAAACACGCTTGATCTTTTCAGTCAAATGGGACTACACTTATCTCAAGAATATTGTGATCAAGAGACAAGACGAAGGGATTATGTTCTGAACGACTTTGAGAATTTGTCTATCAATGACATCAAGATATGTACCTTGCCAAAGCAGGTCATATGAGACAATTCTCCAACCAAGTACAACGTGAATTCATAAAGTCGCTCATCTTCATCGACGCGATAGTCATCAAAGAACGGTAGAAGATCTCCAGCTTGCGTTAGAATCTTATCGCACTGTCAACTTCACTCACCCGCAGCTTGATCTTCCCGACATCAACCAGCTCTCACAATTTACACTCATCAGAAACCATTCTACCGTTTACGCGAGTGAACTTCAAAGAAATTGCTTGATGGCTGCGAGATCTACAATTTTGAGATCACACTTTGAAGTTGGTTAAGGACGGATTGGCTTATCGGTTGAAGGATATACACCAAAAGATCGGGTCTCCTAAGCGATGGAATTCTCGTGATCAAGGATGTGAAGAGGATCATCACAATGATTGATGAACGGTTGTATAGAAGGGATCAATTTAGAAGATTGAAAGTTATGTTGGTGGTCAACCCAGAGAAACATCATCTTTCAACGCCTCATTCACATTCCTCGGAACATCTCCGACCCCCGTACCCCTTGAACTGCTTCTTTCATTATTAATTTGGATGTATGATTATTATGTCAATGGTTTGTGCATCACATTGTACAACCCGCATGTAAATAAAGGACCCTGTGGTACCCTTCGCCACAATCCTATAAAAGGAGCTTAAAGCTTACTTTTGAGTAAACCTATCAAACCTTTCACTTTTCAAGGTTCTGCTCAAAAGAACAAGTACTTTCCTCTTATGATTTCAAAACCTCAACCGCTTATATCACTTGTTGAGGGGAGTACTTTGACTTAAAACTTTGTTCACAAATTGTTCACAGGGTCATTCTTCCGCAACACTCGAAATGGTCATATTTATTCTCAACTTTTCAAAAATAACATTTTATATGCCATTTTTGAAGGGGAGAAAATACGTGATAAGAAATATGTTGTGTTTTGCTATATGAACTCGCGGTAAAAAAGACTTAACCCATGAATTGACGGTAGCTCTTAACCGTAGTAACTCTAAAAAGACTTGTCCTAGATGGGTAATAATTTCAAGCTAGTTCGCTAGTGATGTAAACGTGTCTCGAAAAGGACTTGTCTGAGTAGAATGTACCATTCGAGAAACTCTTGGTATGAACTCGACGGTTTGACAACCTTTCGAGGATTGTCTACACCTTCAAGGTAGTTATT